>JAODAL010017517.1:0-77512 GCA_025379985.1 Phyllomedusa bahiana
TGGGAAGGGGGTGACACCCAGGGGTTTGTCCCCGCAGCCCGGGGGGGAGGGGCCTGGGGGACCCCCCGTAAACCAAAGGTGAATAAAAAGAAGGCCCCATAAGCAGATTGCTAGCACAACAGTGGATTGGATCCTTGAAAAGGGGGTTTGGGGAATTATCTTTGATACCTCCTCCTTTTTTGATGATGAGCCTGGGGGGATCCCCCGTATTACCATCGATCCTCCCGGTTACCAGGCAATGCCGGTAAGGAAAAAAAAACGGGGGAGGACAAAAGCGGGGGAAAAAGAACGGCTGGGGTTGGTGGGGCCCACCCTACAAATTTGATGCTCCCGACCCCCTACCCTGGCCCCCATTACCCGCGGGGTTCAAAACTAGGGGCACCCTTTTAGAAGATTTTCCCAATCAGGGTAGAGGGGAAAATTTTCCCCAATTTTAAGCAAAAAGGGGGGAAAGTGATATTGCCTGGATGGTGAGGTTAAGTGATTTTTGGGGCTCGGGGGGGTATTTTTTCCGATACCCGGACATGTAACTTTTAAAAAGGGTTGCCAAGGCCCTTCCCCCAATTCAGCGGGCAAAAAGAAGTATTACCAAGTTCATAATCAGGAACAGAGCCGGGGAACCTTTTGGGCTCTTTAGTTGCTGATGTTTAATGGAAAAATTTTTCCTTACAAAAACCCAAAGTTTCCCTTTTAAATGAAAACCCTTGGGAAATTTTCCTTGAAAAAAGGAAATTTGAGAGGCTAAAGAAAGAGGAATGGGGAGGCATCCCTATTTTGGGGGGTTAAATTGATGACTATTTGTGTCCCCCTTATGTTGTATGAGGACTCGATTAGAAAAAAAAAATTGTTCCCCCCAAACTTACAAAAGGGTTTTTTTGGGGACCCTGACGGTGGCCTTGCCCCGGGGAGAAGGGGGTACAGTTTGGGGCCGGGAAATTGCAAATTTGCGGATATGGGGTTTTGGGCAGGATTTTGGGCTCACTCAGCCATTTCCCCCCGGGAAAATAAAAAAACATAAAAACCCAGTTTTTCAAAAAGGTTTTGTGAAAAGGGGGAATGGGGAAGGGTGCCCCGACGGGGACATTTTTTAAAGCCCTTTTTAAAAAGAGGAGTTAAAAAAAACCCCATTTTGGGGAAATTGCAGGGGAAAAACAAAAAAAACTTTAAACCGGGTTTTAAACCGATGGGTCACCCCGGGGATGTTTTGGGAAAAGAAAAGGGAAAAAGGTTTTAAAACCCCCAAAGGTTGGGCCCAAAAATTTGATTATGGAAGGGGAAGGGAATGAAGGTACCCAAATATGTAGAATTGTAGGGCTGTTTTCCCTTCCCTTCCCTTTTTGAAAAAGGGGGGATGTGTCATCTATAAAAACCGTTGGGGGTCTGGGGCCAAGGGGTTGGCGACATGGAGGGAGGGGTTTGGGAAAGAAATTATGAATGGAAAGTTTATAGTAAAAAAATTTTTGGGGGAAAAGAAGTGGGGGGAACAGTTTGAGGAAAAATTTTTACAAAAAAACTAATGAAAAACTGTATTTCATTTTGGGGAAAACCATGTGCCTACTGCTCTCTTGAACGTTTTTTTAAATTCTAAAAAAAAAACAGGGGCAGTTTTTCCCCGGAAAGGTGATCCCCGTGATGAAAAAGGGTTTCCCGGAGTATTAAAATGGTTTTGGGGGTTTTACGCCGTTTGGGCACACAACAAAAAAGGGAAAATTTTGGGAAAAAAAAACCCAACTTAAAAGGTGGGAACGGATAGAGGGTTTCCCAACTCATTTTAACTTATTAAGGATGTTTTTTGAATTTGCCCCTTTGTGTCCCAGATTTCCGCAGAAGGGGGGAAAGTGCCCCCCGGGTTTAAAGGGCCACATGGGCCCGAGGACATTTTCCAGCAAAAATTTTGGGGCAAAAGGATTTTGTAGGTCCGCCCCCTGAGGCCGGGGTTTGAAAAATACTTGTGTACGGCAGTAGATACTTATCGGGGTTTATGGGGGGTTTCCCCCTTGTAAGGCTAGCAAACAATTTGGGTACTTTTCCCGCCCCCTAAAATTTGATTAAAAATTTACTAGGGGGTTTCCCCTTAAAGGGTACAAAAAGACAAGGTTCACACTTCACAGGAAGCGGGGTTTAAAAGGGACTAAAACAACGGGAAAAATATCCATGGTTTATATCATATCCCAAATTTTCCCCGCAAGCAGGGGGTTTAGTTGAGAGGAGAATGGTTTTTTGAAGACCTGCTGAAAAAATTTTAATCGATCTGATTCCCCAATAGGGGGACGTGGGGGGGGAAAAATTTCAGTGAACTACCCCAAATTGTTGAAAAAAACGGGCCCCAAAATGAGTAAATGACCCCCTTGATGAGAATGTAAAACCAATTTGCAGATCCACCCCCCCCCAAGGGGTTGGTTCCCCTTTAATTTTTTGGAAAACCCAAACCCGATGTCGAATACCTAAAAGAGCAACCCCAAATGCAGGGGTTGGGTTTTTAGTTCCCATCGACCGTGGTGTTTTCCCCCCAGGAAAGGGGGAAAAAGGGTGGGTACAGGTTTGGGGGGATTATCCCCAAAAGGAAAAATTCTGGAAAAATTTACCCTACGCGATCCAGTTGGTTTGGGAAAAGGGGTTTGGGGGTTTGGGTGGGGGGAGTAGGGGAAATGTGACTTTCAAGGAGAGATAAAATTTTAATCCTTAGAAAAACAAGGGGCAGGGCCCATTTTTGATACCCAAAAAGGGAAAGAGAATTACTCAGTTTCTATTGATTCCGGTAAATTTTAATCCCAAGCACAAGGGGAAAACCCCCCTTTTGGGGTTAAATTTTTCCCGAGGAGAAAAGGGGTTTTTTGGGTCAATTTAATTTTTCCCCAATGTGGGAGCAAAATTTTTGGACCCAAAAATAATAAAGGGAAAACCCCCCTAAACCTGCAGGGGTTTGATAGCGGTTTGGGAAAGGGGCCGGGGGACTCTTTTGAAAATTGAGGCCGGAGTGGAAAAAGGGGGAAATTTGGCCCCACAAAAAAAAGGTTTTTTTTAAAGGGAATAACTTTTTGTCAAATTTTTTACGATTCCATTTGTTTACCTTTTGGTATGGGGGAACCCTTTGGGAAACCCGGGTGTTTGGGGGAAAGTCGGGGGAGGGGAACCGCCGGAAAAAAAGTCCAAAAGCCCAATCCCAGTCGTGATTTTGGCCGGAAAAAGTAACCCCCGGGGACTCGGGCGCAGGTTTTTTTCACTGTGGAGAAATTTAACCGGTGCACTACCCCTAATGTGACTGTGGGGGGGAATTTTGGTCGGAAAACCCGGGGATCCCACTGGGGGGGTTTTCGAGTGGGCCTTTTATGCTGCTTTAACCCCAAAAAGGGAAAGTAAATATTTCTGCGAAGAAAACCTTTTGTGCTGTGATCCTGGACCGGATTTTAAATTTTTTGACAAGGAACAAAAGGTTTTTATATATAAAAAAAAACGCACCCCCCGATTCCCCAAGGGTACGATTTTTTTAAAAATTTTATTTTATTCTACAGGTTGGTTGTGGCACAATGGGGGACAATTTTTCATAATCGGAATAGGGAACAGAGTCTGGTATTTCTTTAAATTTGAACCTTCAAAGGCAGCCCCGGGGAAAAATTGAAGAAAATTACCGCAATCATTTGTAAAAGGACTGGGATTTCCAAAAGGCCCAAAAATTATGTTTCCTCCCATCCTGTTGCCGTACCGCACTGGGAAGGGCGTGGTATGATATTTTGGGGGGGGGGAATAAAAACCCAAAACTGGAACTTTGAATGGTTTCGATTTAGAGACTTTGGTTTAATTTAAAAGGCTTTAAATGCGGGAAAGGAGGTATTCGGATGCATTTACATTGCGGGGAAAATGGTTTGCCTACCATATGGAAAACCCTGGAACAGGCCTTTTAAAAAACCCCTGTTTTGTTTGGGCCCTCCCAAATGAGAAACCCTCCAACTCTTTCTTTTGGGGGAACCCGGGATATTTTTTTAAAGTAAAAGTTGTAAATTGGCAGTGTGTAGTTTGCAGGCTATTATAAAAATTTACAGAAAAAAAGCAGGATCCCGGACCAGTTCATGACGGGAAAATTTGGGCAGTGTGGGGGGGACCGTTTTTAACTTTTTACTTTTTCCCCCCAAATTCTTGGCTGAAAATTAGCAAACAAATAAAAATAGGTAAAAAAATTTTTGGCGTAGTCACCAAAAATTTGAGTTAAAATTTTCATGTAAAAAAAGTGGGGGTAGGCCCCCTTACCCTCGCACGGCGGTTCCCTCGCCCTTTTTGGGGGGTAAAAAGGAAGCCCCCAAGGTAATAAAGGGGAAAGGTGCCCCGTGAACAAGGGCTACAAGTAAGCCCGAAAGCGTCTTGTGGGCCCCCCTGCACCCTCCATTTTGTTGCATTGAAAGGAAAAAAAGGGAAAGCATGATTTCATCGTTTTCGTGGGTCCTTTTTTGCTTCATGCCCCTTTCCTGTGTTTGGCTAAAATTAGAAGCCCCTAAGTTGGAAAGAACGATCACTGTGTTCTGGATAATTAAATTTGTTTTAATGTTACTAATATTCAAAATTTTGGGTCGAAAATGTTGTTTTGCCTTTATTAATGGGCGTCCCAGGAAAAATGGTTATGGATGCCCGGGAAATTTAATTTTGGGGTATAATTGTAAAAAATTTGCACTCATGATCTAAGGGTTTTTGGAAGAAATTTTGAAGGTTTAAAATTTTGTAGATTGCAAACGGCCCCCGTATGAAACTTGCTTATTGCAAAATTATGTTAAAAATTTTGAAATTTTCTAAATTTTTCCTTCTAATTTCAAAAAAGGGTTATAGAAATAGTCCTAAGAAATTTTGGGGGTGATAACGGAACCCCATTTTTTTTCAGGAATTTCAAGGGTTCCCCAAAGTGGGGGGCCTTAAAAGGTGGTCTTTTATCAAGGGGGGGAAAAACAAACATTTTTATTGACTCCCGGAGTCAAATAAAATTTCCACTTTTAACTGGAAAGCCCCAAATTCCCTTTTAAGTAAGTCTTTTGGGAAAAATAAATTTGACTAAAATTTGAAAAAATTATTCCAAAAAAGCTGAAGGAAGTTAAAAAAACTAATTTAAAAGGGTTTTTAAAAAAACAATACAAAAAAATGTACCTCTACCCACAGTTGGACTCAGCGTCTCTTTATTCTTGCTCCCCCTCCTCCCCCCGGGCCCTTCTTTTTTTTGGGTTTTTCCTCGGGGTCAGTCCTTTGGGGCCTTTTTCTCTTTTCTATTACACTCGGCCTCGGGGCCCGTCATAGCCTCAAATTTGGGTTTCACTACCACCTTTTATTGGGCGGGTACCCAACTCTACTTTTTGGCCCAGATGTCATTTCCCCTTTTCCCGGACCCCGGGCTGTCCTTTTCCTCCTTTTCCCCCCTTTTTCCCCATCCGTATCCTAAAAAATAAAGGGGGAGAAAAAGAACTTTAAACATCTTTCCTCCATCCCAATCTACCCCGGGCCCCTGGAAAATTTTCTATTCAGTTTTAAAGGCTCTACAAATCTCACCCGTTTTTCAATCCGCTGCCTTTGGGGGGGAATCCCCGAATCCCCTCTGTCCTTTAAAAAACCCGGGGGGACATCCAAAACCCCCATATCTTTCTGCCGCCCCCAAATGAAAAACATCTTTTGCCCCATTCCCCCAACTAAACAATACAAAAATTTCGGGGCCATGCCTTTTTTCATTCCCCTAGACTTCTACAACTTTCCCTTTTTGTTGGCCTCCCTGCTTGCCCTCGTCCCCCCCCAATCCCTTTAACTCTGTGCCCCCCTCTTATCCCCCTCTTCCCCTTCTCCTCTCCCCCTTTCCCAATCCCCCTTTACTGGGTTCCCATTGCCAGCGAAATTTAAATTTTTAAACTACTAAAACCCTGACCTTTCAAGGCTCTCCACGACCCCCCCCTCATCTTTCCCCCTTTTAAACTCTGCCATAATTTTAAAAAATTTCCCCCTCGGGAATTCCGCTCCTCACGGGGAAACCCTTTCCCCCTTTTCTTTTCCCCCTTTTTGCTCCCCACCCAAACCCTCCCAAAACTTCTCCCCGGGTTCACCCCACCCCTGGAAACTTTACTGCCCCCAAAACATCGGTTTCCCCCTCTCACCAGTTCAAAAAAGCAACCTAAAAAAACCCAAATTTTTTCGGTTTGTTTTAACAATTTCATTAATTGTTGGGGCACTATTCCCCCACAATCATGGTTGGGCCCCCACCCCTGCGCTTATGTGATGTTGACTACTGGCATGGCAGGTTTGTTTTCCCAATTGAAGGGTTTTATTTAAAGGGGAGGGGTTTTACCCCGACGGGTTTGGGGGCTTTTCCCGAAATGTCAAGTGGAGCACTTAGTTGTGATGCAACCCAAAACCGATTTTTCTCCCGTCGAGGGGCCCCCCATCTGGGAAAGTGTGTACAAAATGGGGAATTTTTATTGATTTCTTACTATTCAAAATGTTTAATTTTAAATTTGGGTTTGTTTTTTTGTATAACGTAAAAATAACAACATCCCTTTTGTTAAAAAGAATAAATTTTTGATTTTTAAAATTTTATTACCGAAGGGCTCTTCCTATTTTGCATTTTAGTGAAATAAGTAAATAGAGGGAACTACCCCCTCACTTCCCCGAAAGGGAATAAAAAGCATGCAAAAGGACAATTGTGCCCAAATTTTCCAAATTTTCCCCCCTTTGGTCATGTGATCATTAGGGGTTTAAAAATGGTTCAGATATGAATTTGGAAAACAGGTGGGGTTTCCCCAAATTTTGGGGCTATCAAATCTCACATTTTCTCTTATGGTCAATTTGGGAAAATTTTAACATGGCCCTTAAAGGCCAAAAAAATTTTTGGGGGAAACTGAAAAAAAGAATTGTTGCTTATTTAAAAGAAGGCCCCGGCTATAAGAAAAATTTACCAAACCCCTTTAAACTGAGCTGCCCGCACCAGTGGGCCCAAAACCTTACTGCAGTATAACAAGGGCAGGTTAAATCAGAACGGGAAGGGCCCTGGCCCGACAAAAAGTTTGAAGGGGGGACCCTGCTCAGTGTCTATCCAAAGATTGTCTTTCAAAATAGATATAAAGAGGGCTTCAAACATTTCTTCAGGTTTTTAAAAGGGTGAGGGGGCAGTGCTCAGACCTTTCGCTTTCCCCCCTGCCCTCAATTGGCCCGCAAATCTGCGTTTGTTGCAGCCAATAGGGGCTATTGCCAGGGTTTTTTGGAAACCTTTTCCGTGGGACAGATGGGCCCGGATAAAAATTATTTGGTTAGATGGTGTCAAGCAAAAATTTGGTGAGGAGTTAAAGGGCAAGTGTGTCTTTTTACCCGTCAAGCAAGGGGGTGGGAGTGTATGGTTTGGGCGGGTTTAGTTTCTCCTGGGTTTTGGTTCCCCTTTACCTGCCCACAAAAAGGGTCTACTTTAAAGGGTTTTTTTCAGGGAGGCTGGGTTCACGAAACCACAACCCGTTCAAGTAAATCTCAAAAAATTTTTGAATATAAATAAGAGAACAAGAGTGACTTTTAATAACTATATTTTCTATTTTGCCAATTTGGCAAAATTTTTAAATCTTCAGTTTTCTTTATATAAAAACAATATTAAATTTAAATTTTATTATGTTTCAAAAACTTAAAACCCCTTTTAACCACTTTTTAAAAAAACTTGTTTCTAACTCTCAAAATTTGGGTTTATAAAATTTATCCCTTTTTTTATTGTGAAAGAAAAAAATCCTTTTCTATTATCAAATCTGGGGAAACCCCTATTATATCAACAGGGAAACCCTAAAATTTTCAAAGTGATTCGCTAACTGCAAAAAAGAAGCCAGTTAGTGGGTGAAACATGTTGGGGAGGTCAGGCACTGACTTTTTAATCTGTGATTTTTACCTCTTTTTACTGTGTACCTGCTGCAGAGGGTTCCAAAGGAAACCTTATATGCTTCTGCCCAAACAGATTTTGGGAAAAGGGTTCCCAAGTAAGATGCTTTTGGTTCCTTTTTTTAGTTTGCAAATCAAAGGGGGAGGCCTACAGCCCGTAATGGGAAAATTTCTCTGCTATTCCCACTGAAAACGGTTTTTGGAGAATATAGAGAAAACCCCGGCGCCCCCTGCAGTTGAAGAAAAAAAAAATTTTTTTTTGAATTGGGCAAAATTTTTCAAAAATCCCGTATTCTGCCCCCTTTTTTCCCAACCCGGCCGGGGGCCCCGATGAAAGGGGTTTTATGGCCAAAACTCGGACCAAACGGAAATTCTATAAACTTTCTGTGCTTTTTTTTAAAAATTTGGAATGGTGAGTTGATTCTGTTTTCCAAATTGTCAATTCAATAAATTTTTCTTCAAAGGGATAAGGGAGTGCCGGTTTTTCTCATTTTCTTGACTGTGGCCCCTGGCCCTTCCCCTGAAACACCCGAAATTCCCCCCTGAAAAAAGTGCGGCACCTTTAAATTTTTCTACGGGGACTGTTAGAGGAACATTAGTTTATGGAGGGGCCAAAGGCCCCTAAAAAGGGGGAAAAATTTGTCGTGAGTAACCTTAAACAAATTCCTGGGCCGCTGGGTAAGAAAAAAAAAGGGGAAAAACGTCAAACCCTCATGGTCCAAAGCTCTAGGGCAAGAGGGTGGGCGGTTTAAAAAGGGAAGCTTGTGTCCAACCCGGGGAGAAAAGGGAAATTTCTTTAACTTGAAGGGAAGCACATCAAAAAAAGCAAAATTTTCTTTATTTAAAATTTGCCCATGATTTAAAATAAAATTTAAATTTAAAAGGTAAAACCTTTTTAGCGCAAGTACTGGATATAATTACTGGAGGGGCTTTCGTAGGTGGGAAAATTTTCAAAGGCCTTTTGAACAAGTATTTTCCTCTTTTTTACAGAATTTTAAAAAAAAAAAAAATAAGAAATTAGTTGGGGCTAAACTTTTTGGTAGCCCTAACCACAACATCACAGCCAAAAAGGTTTTAAAGGAATTTTAAAAACCTAGGGTCGGGGAGTGCAACGTTTTTGAAAACCCTTTTGGCATCATGATATGATGGAGATTAAGGGGGTTCGCCCCCGAAACGCGTGGGGTTTTAAGGGGTTTTTCTTCTGCTGTCATCCCATCACGGGTTACTTGCTTTCTATGGAATTACAATAAAGGTGATATTTTTTATTCTTTGGGCAACCGCTGTTCATCTATTTATCTTCACTGAATCTTGGGGACTCCCCTTTAGGGAAAAAGGCAAAAAACCCCTGGGGACACATGGGGGTTCTTTTTTTTTCGTTTTTGCTCTTTTTAATGATATGATCCCCTTTGGAAGAGCCCCCCCCCCCCCATTGAACAAATTTCTTTTCTTTATTATTAGCTGTTTAAAAGGGGGTATCTATTACAAGTTGTATTTTTTTTTTTTCTTACTGAAAACCAATAAAACTCATTTTTCAATGGTAACATGATCCCAAATTTTTTTTTTTTTTTCTTTTGAACAGTAAAAAATTTTTTATTTGGTTTATGTATCCAAATATCAGTGTCCCTTTGTAGGTCTACACGATAGGACAAAAAAATCCTCGAAAAAAAAAACAAAAACTGCTTTGAACTTTTTTTGTCCAAATTAGGGTTTTGACCATTTTTTTTTTTGTGTTTTGGTTTCAGTTTTTTTTTTTTTTTTGAGGTTTTTGGCTTTTTTTTTTGGGCGTTTTTAAAATGTTGCAAAATTTCACTATCTTGTTTAAACACCTGGGCAGTTTTTTAGAAAAGAACTGTCCCAAAAAAAGGCCCCAAAAAAGGGCAAAAGTCAGGGGGTTTTTTACAGGACTTCAATAGAAAAATTTCCCCATTTTTGGTGTTTTTTGAAACATGTTTCAAAAAAAACCAGGAGCAAATGAGCTAAAAACAAACATTCTGTGAGACTACAGAATGTTTTTAATACTAAAGTCTATGGGTTGTTTTCTTTAATTTTTTTCGCGTTTCAGAAAACAAAAAAAAAAAAAGCTAAAAAAAGCTGAAAACCTGTGCAGTGGAGACATGGGCACAGTTGAAAAATCGCGCGTCGGGTTTTTTGTGAAAGCTGGCCTCATTTAGTCAGCGCCGGGTGCGTCATACATGCGGTGTAAAGTTCCCTGCGCCTGCCCGTTTTGGGGGTGGGGGGGCAGGGTGCGGGATTAGGCGCAGAAGGAAAGCGCCCCCTAACATTATTACGATTCGAGACAGGCTGGAAATCAGCGAAAAAAACTTAAACATGTTTGTGAATCAAAAAGAGTGTCTTTCAAATGTGAAGAAAAAAGTGAAAAATTTTAAAGTTGAATAAAATACTTTGCATCATAGAAAAAGTTTATTTTTTTAAATAAAAGCTATAATTTAAGCTCTCCCAAAAAAAAAAATAAAAGCTAAAAAAGGTCTTAAAAAAAAGGGAGAGAATTTAACTAATTTTAATGTAAATAATGGGGGAAAGTATTTCCGACACGAAATCACTGAATTACTTGCAAAAGTGTCACAAAGTGTGGCCCGTATTTGCAATTAATTCCGGCGATTTTTCCGTCGGAAATACATACTCAGTATGAAAAATAAAATGGATTTGCTGAAAAAAAAGTACTTAATAAACAGACATATCCAAGAAAAGAAAAATGAAAAAAAGTATTAAAAATTTTTTCTCCAATAACATTTGAAAAATTTAAAAATTTTAGCTCCAAAGAAAAAAATCTCCACTACAAAAGTATTCCAAAGCCCCGGGGGGAAATTACCAAATTTACTACATAAGCCATTGCGTTTGGACAGATTTTTTTTTAAAAATTTTCCATAAAAACAATTTTAGATGTTTTTGGCCTGCTTTTTTTTTTAATGAAATTTCAGTATATCACCAAAGGCAACCGGGCTTCTGGGATGTTTGCCCCTTCAAGAAATTTCTTGTTAATTTTATTTTTCTTCTTGAAAAAATCATTTTTTTTAATTGTATGTTGTAAGTGTAGAACTATGCACATTACAAAAATACTGGTTCCACTTTGACTTCTCCCCCCCTCAGATAGACCAATAAACTAGGTCTGCCCGTCGGAGCTGTAAAGGCTTCAATGCGCCTCACTTTGCCGACCCCGATTATGATGCCACGGGGTTTTCGAATTTGCTGCGTCCCCCCCCAAAACGCCCCAGCGGCCCAAAGCCCCCCCCTTCATGTTGGCGCATCCGAAAGTGGCGAAGGTTGGCCTAACAACGACCCTGGTCGACAGTGGATTTGGCCGGTGAGGGCGAAAAGGCTTGATATCCTGTCCCCCTTTGTTTAGCCCTTTGGGTTTGGGGACATTGCAAGCAGGAGTAGAAACCTAATCAGAGGGAAAAAAAAAACATTCACTCTCCTATCTATGAAGCCCAAAACCGTTTTTCTGTTTCCTATTTACTGCTCTTATACTGATGCTTCTGCTTTATCTGACTTATTTATATCACTATTCCAAGTCCTTTGTGATATACAGTATAAGTGAATCCTTGATTTTGCATCATGCAGAGACATAAGTAGGTGCACAAGCTTATTATTTGTCATTATCTTCTATGCTAGCTATTAAAAAGTATGAACTATTGAGGACTTATTTTTCTCTTAGTTCATGGGTGGTCATGTATTTTTACGGGTTTCTTTCGGAGGAAAAGGCCTCGTGTGATGCAAGGTCCTGGGGGGGGGCCTGAGGGAAGGCAATTGGGGTTTTGGGCATTATAGACAAAAAGAAGGGGTTTGTTGGGCACCAAAGGCCTTTTTATAAAAAACTGCTGGTGTAAAACTTTTGTATTGCCCATAGCAACCAATCAGAGCTCCCATTTAATTTCATATAGTGCTCTGAAAAAATTAAAGGTGCGCTCTGATTGGTTCCTATGGGCAACAAAAAAAAGCCCTTAGCCCAAGGTGTCAAACTGGGGCCCCCTCCAGCGTTGGGAAATACAACTCCATCATGCCCACGTTATAGATTAAAAAAGTATGATGGGAGTTGTGTTTCCAACGTGGGGGGGCCGCAGTTTGCCCCTGACCTGACAAAGAAAAATTACATATACAGCCTTCTCTCCATCATCTCCTCCTCTTTGGAGTCTGCTATCACACATTCTTATGGTAGATCTTGTGGATCTACCACGATTGTCAGAAATAAATAATCCTGTGAGGTAGAAATCCGAGAAAATGAAAAAAAAAACAGTTTCTAACCCCTTTACGACATTGGACGTACCAGTTCGTCCTAGAGGGAAGTGCGTTCCAGCATATGAACGTACCGGTACGTCCTGCATATCATGGGGCTCAGTTTTGGGGCCCCGCCGATCCGACAGGGACCAGCTGTATATTCCCGGGGCCCCTCACGCCACTCCTGCAGCGGTGGGGGCTCGGCCCGGGGCGGGGGGTGATTACCCTTGGGTTTTTGGGAAAAATCTATACAATCACCACAGCAAAGTCGCAGATCAAAGAAGTGAGCTTCTTCTGTCTGCTGTCAGCGAAGCAGTGGCAAACCCCCCCTGTGGTCTCCTACCGACCCCCGGGTTGAGGTGAAAGAAACATTCCAGGGGTTGTGATGTCACCTCCCCCCGCAATGCTTTGTGGGCATTTGGGGGAAAGGTGTTTGAAGTTGTTATAGAGACCAAAACAGAGCAGGAGAAAAGCCAAAAAAGTGTGGAAAAGTAAAAAAAAAAAAAAGGGAAACACAAACACAAAAAATAAAATAAACACATGTTTTCACACCTTTTCCCCCCTACAAATGCCATCGCCCCCCCCCCCCCCAAAAAAAAAACAAAAAAAATCATTATTGGTTCCCCCGTGATAAGACCCAACTTTTAAATCTGTAATGTTAATTTTTCTGTACGCCTAAAAAAAAAATATCAAGAATTGTGATTTTTGTTATCGCAGCCAAAACGATAAAAGGATCAAAAACTCATTAAAAGCCAAGTTTTCCAATTAAAGTTGTTTTATCTTGCAAAAAAAAAAAAAAAAAACCCTATATATAGCTCTGTATACAAAATAAAAAAGTTATGGCTATCAGAAAATAGTGATGCATGAATATTGTTTTATACAATAAAAGCACTTTTTTTTAAAGCGCTTCAACATAAAAAAAAACATATAAACTGAGTATCGCCGTAATGTATCGACCCAGGGAGTAAAACTAACATGTCATGGATACTGCATGGCGGGCGCTGTTAAAAATAATAATCACTACTAGGATTACATATTTTCTTCACCCTGCCTTCCAAAAACGGATTTAAAAACGGATCAAAAAGCCTTGTCCCCCCAAAAATATGATACCAATAAAAATGTCAACTCATCCCGCAAAAAACAATCGCCTACACATCTCCATACACAGAAAAATAAAAAATGTATGACTCTCAGGCTATGGAGATGCAAAAATGTGTTTTCCTTTTTGAATAAAAGTGTTTTTATTGTGTAAAAGCAGCAAAACATACAAAAATATACAAATTGGGTATCACTATAATCATATTGACCTGCTGAGTAAAGCTAGCATGTCATTTATACCGCATTGTGACCGTTGTGAAAAATACAAAACACTACCAGAATTGCTGTATTTTGTTCAAAACGCCTCACAAAAACCTTAATAAAAAGTGATAAAAGCGTCATATGAACCGCAAGATGGTAATAACCAAAATGTCAACTTATCCCGCAAGAAACAAGCCCATAATCAGCTCTGTATACAGGAAAATATAAAAGTTATGGCTGTCATAATAGGACAACATAAAAACGCATTTTTATAAACGCATTTCTATTGTGTAAAAGTAGTAAAACATAGAAAAACTATATAAAATTTATATCATTACAATTGTACCAACCCACATAGTAATGTTATCCTGTCATTTTAATGTATGGTGAACACTGTAAAATTGAAACCCCAAAAATACTGGTGGAACTGCATTCCCCCCCCCCATTTTCATGGCCCAATGCTGAAGAAAACTATGGAGCATCCGTGTCCCTAAAATGCACAATACACGCCTACATGTCTAGATGAGATCCATGATTGGTGGTGAATCCAACAATGGGGTGACTTCTGGAAGGTTTCACCTGTTCTAGTACTTTGGGGGCTTAGCAAATGCGACATGGCACCCACCAAAATCTGTGTTCCAGAAGCCAAATAGCGCTCACTCCATTGTTCGCCCTGCCATGCGCCCAAACAGCGGTTTAAACCCATATAAAGGGTATTGCTGAACTTGGAAGAAATTGCATAACAAAATTTGAGGTGCCTTGGGGTGCAGATTGTTGGAAAAAAAATAATTATTTTCATTTTCACAGCCTAACGCTAAAAAAATTTGTGAAACACCTGTGGGTTCGATATACTCACTGGATATATTCCTTAAGGGGTGTAGTTTCTAATATGGGGTCTTTTTAATGGTTTATTAAGTTTGAGCACCTTAAGGTGTCCACAAACCTTAAATGGTGCCTAAATAAAATCATATTGAAAATAAGACCCCAGAGTCCGGTAGGTGCTCCTCCTATTCTGAGGCTTGTGGCTGAGCCAAACAGCTCACTAGGGCCACTTATGGCAGAATGGGGGGAATCGATGTGGAGTTTCATTTACATGGTCTCATCTACCGTGTTCCATTGAAAAATGGATAAAAACTGAAAATCTGCAAAAAAAAAGTGAAATTTTACCTCCATTTAGCTTTAATTCCTGTGAAACTGCTATTGGGTTAATAAACATCTTAAATGCTGCTTTGAATACTTTAAGGGGTTTAGTTTCTTAGATGGAGTCATTTATGGGGGTGACTAACATACAGGCCCCTGGTCAGAACCACACTGGTCCCTAATAAAATGTATATTGCTAATTGTTTTGAAAACATGAAAAATTACTACTAAATTTCTAAGCTGCCCTAATGTCGTAAAAAATAAAAAGACATTTAAAAATGATGCCAACCTACAGTAGACATATGGTAGATGCTAGTTATAAACTATTTTGAGTGGAATAACTATCTGTCTTACATGCAATTTTTTGACATTTGAAAATGGCAAATTTTTCTAATTTTTCACTATATTTTGATATTTTGCACAATTAAACAAGGACTTTTGGACCAAAATGTCTTACTAACGTAAAGCACAATAGAAAAAACAAGAAACGAGAAAACAGTCTCAGAAATACATGGATAGGTAAAAGTGTCAAAAAGTTATTCTCACATAAAGTGACACGTCAGATTTAAAAAATGGGGCTCTCATAAAGGCCAAAACTGGCTGCAGCAGTAAGGAATTAATAGTCATTTTGGTTGCTTAAAATCGCATATACAGCTATATAGTGCCAGTCATACAATACAGTGCCAGTCATAAAGTACCAGCCATAATAGTGTTATCTATACAGTGCCCACCATAACAGTGTAGCCATACAGTGTCTACCATAGACCGTGCCATCAGTTGAATGTAGCTGTCAAAAGATGAATATTCCTCTCTGAAGTACGAGGACTGAGACAAGACATGTTTGTGTCCTGATGGCTGGGGACGCAAAGAGGTGCAGTGGGGCTGCATTAGTTTTAGGGCTGCATGTTGTGCACCGGTTTCTTAGAGAATTTGCTTTTTGGTTTTGGATGTGCTGGCTAAATTTTTCTTTCATTTTTTCATTGTACAAGTAGACTATCATCCATCACACAGTACTATGAGGAGTAGACGGATTGTGTTCATTTTTATATTGTAAGAAGGCAATGACCTGTCCCCCAACACCAAGCAATAATTTTTCACGATATACTTCTTAGCTCTCAACGTCAACAAGGATCATGGAATTCAATTACTTATATGTTATTGTAAGTGTAGAAAGATCATCAAGTGTAAAATTCAACAGGACTATATTAAAATAAATCATAGACTTGCAAGGTATATTTAAGTAACAGGATTACAGATGGATAAGGAACATCTAATGAACCCTTAGGCCCGGTTCACACGGCTTATTCAAGCCGTAATTGCGGGACGGATTTCGCCCGCAATTACGGCTTGAGTAAGGGGTGGGGCGGGGGCGCTACCCCCGGCCCCATAGACTTTCATTATCCACGGCGCGAATCCCACCGGGATAATGTGAGAGACGGAATCCACAGTTCTCTATGAGAATTGTGGATTACCATAATGGCCGGGACGGATTCCAGACGTATTGCAGCGCAAATACGCTTTGCAATACGGCTGCAATCCGTCCCTGCAATAAGCCGTGTGAACGGCCCTTTATTGAACAGTGAGTACTAGTATGCATAACACTTCATTTTATAGCCCAGGCCCTGCCTACAATAATCTCTGTTATGGTTTCTCTTAAGAAGATTAATAGACCCCCACTTAGAACATGCATGTGGTCAGCAAATATATACTATTAGTGTTACAATTTTCAAGTATGACTTTGTTATTCCTTCAGGGTCCAGAATGAACAAATCCTCCCAGGCCCCTGGAGAGATCTAGATGACTGAACTCAACCAGAGCTGCCAAGTTTCAGTGCAAATGTTCTGAAATGGAGCCAGCTCTTGGCAATGTACTATAGTTCTGTTTTAGGAAGCTTTGCATCTTCAGGCCTCCCATGGTACAAATGACATGTTTTAGCTTGATGCCGGTAGTTCTAGCATGTCCATGATGAATGAATTAAAGCGGGGTAACTCTAAAGTATAGCTCCATCTTTGACCAACATTAACCATATGACCGGCAAGTGAAAGCCTACTTGTTACGTATGTCCATTACGATTTTTGCTGTCTTCATTTATTTTCAGCTTATTTTTACTGTGCAGTTTGTTCTGTGGCAGGCTGGAGCAGTTGTTGCTGTTGGATGATCTTATTATAGCTTTATTTTTATTCTAATTTTGGCTCTTGTGAAGGGGACACCCAGTAATCTCCTTAACATATGAATACCTATTGCTTGCTTCAGGGTTTCATGTGTTAATGAAGGGTGCATCATATGGCTAGTCTGCTATAGAAAACCCCTGTTTGAAATGCCCCAATAAGAGGTAATGTGGTCCTCTGACTGTAACACAAAAGAAAAAAAAAGCTACAGTGCTACAGTGCTCCCTCAAGTTACAATGGCATCAGAATCACGGCTGTCTTAACAGCATTATGGGCCCCTGGGCAAAGCTGGGGCCCCCAACAGAACCACTCACAGGAACAAATATATACATTATCAATAACAAACTTATAACCTACAATACCGCCATACAGAGACAGCATAGTGGTCAGACACCAGCTCAGGTATAAACTACAACACCGCCATAAAGAGACCGCATAGAGATTAGACACCAGCTCAGGTATAACCTACAATACCGCCATACAGAGACCGCATAGTGGTCAGACACCAGCTCAGGTATAAACTACAATACCGCCATATAGAGACCGCATAGTGGTCAGACACCAGCTCAGGTATAACCTACAACACCGCCATATAGAGTGACCACATAGTTTAAGATTAGACACCAGCTCAGTATAAACTACAATACCCCCGCCATACAGAGTCCGCAAGTTGGTCAGACAACCAGTAAGGTATAAACTAAACCAATTACGCGCCCCATATCAGAGGACCGACATAGTGGTTCAGACAACCAGCTCAGGTATAACCTACAACACCGCCATATAGAGACCTCATAGGGATTAGACACCAGCTCTGGTATAACCTACAATACCGCCATATAGACACCACATAGAGGTCAGACACCAGCTCAGGTATAACCTACAACACCGCCATATAGAGACCACTTTAGGGGATTTGACACCAGCTCAGGTATAACCTACAATACCGCCATATAGAGACCACATATTGGTCAGACACCAGCTCAGGTCACCATCACATGACAGTAACTACAACACTGATCTAAGAGAGATGCAAAATAACCCCTGACATCCATGGACTCATGGGAGACGTCCTATCTGAACAGTCGTTCTCTGAATCGTTCTTTTTCCCCTGAATCCAGTCTAGATCGCCATGACGAATTCTCCCGGCCGCAACTCGTCCCTGCAGAATGTAATGCAGAAACATCTTAGAATGCTCACTTTATCAGCACTTCCCTACCAATTCCTACCTCTGTTATGGGTGCCCTCCATTAAGTAGGTAGTAATGTTGCCCACCATTACGTAGGTAGGTATCTAGACCCCAGTAGGTAGGTATACAGGGTCACTGTAGGTAGATATGCTACCCCCTGTAGGTGGGTTTACAGCCCCCTGTTGCTAGATTTACAGCCCACTGCGGGAAGATATACAGCCCCCTGCAGGTACAAGTAGATAAACTGATATCTATATATTGCATTGCAGAACAAAAGAACACTTTATTGGAAAAGGCATGTCAATCTTGACAGGTACAAGGAACATCAGGCTTTGACTGGCCCCCAGGGGAGCAGTGTAAACCCCCCAATGCGCCCCTGATCATGGCGGGTCTAAGGCTGCTTTGCAGGGAGAATGGAAGGGAAAAAAAGGCAGAAAGCAAGAGGCAAGTATATGAAGTAATATACAGTTGAAACCAGAAGTTTACATACACTCTATAAAGAGACACATTTGCATGTTTTTCTCACTATCTGACATTAAATCAGAATAAACCTTCCCCGTTTTAGGTCAATTAGGAACCAAAATTATATATATACTTTCTGCAAAGTCAAAAGTTACATACGCTGAGAGTACTATGCCTGTAAGCAATCTGGGACAGCCCATATGATGATGTCATGTCTTTGGAAGCTTTTGTTTATTGGCAACATCTGAGTTAATTAGAGACACACCTGTGGATGCATTTTAAGCATACATGTCAACTCTCCCGCTTTTGGCAGGGGGTCCTGCTAATGGGGGTCACCCCCCGCCACCCCGGCAGAGTTGGCAAACCTCCCGCCGCCAGCAGTCAGCGGGGGTTCTTTAAATGACCGCGGCGCCAGAGTAGCGCTAGTGCCGCGCGGCTGCTCACCCGCCCGGCGAGTTTCACTGACTTGTGTGGCCGCAGCAGCACAGTCAGTCAGCAGCTGCACGCTCCGTGCAGCTGCCGTACAGGGAGGACGCAGGAGGGATCGTTCCCCTCCTCCCTTCTCCCCCTGTATGTACAGCGCCGGTGTGCGCTGTACATACAGATCAGTGTCGCAGGGGGTGTGAAGCACGGCTGCACTCACTCCCCAAGCGACGCTGAGTCAGTCGGCCAGGAGATGTCCGGAGCTGGACGAGCTGCAGGGGGCCTGGTGAGGTAAGTGGCTTTTATTATTTTATTTTTATTAGCTATAGGGGGGCTCTACCTGGCTACAAAGGGTGCACTACCTGGCTACAAGTGGGCAACTACCTGACTACAAAGGGGGTTCTACCTGACTACAAAGGGAGCATCTACCTGACTACAAAGGGGGCTCTACCTGGCTACAAGGGGGCATCTACCTGACTACAAAGGGGGCTCTACCTGGCTACAAAGGGGGCTCAACCAGACTACAAAGGGGGCTCTACCTGACTACAAAGGGGGCATCTACCGGGCTACAAGGGGACATCTACCTGACTACAAAGGGGGCTCTACCTGACTACAAAGGGGGCATCTACCTGACTACAAAGGGGGCATATACCTGGCAACAAAAGGGGCTCTACCTGGCTACAAGGGGGCATTCCATACTGGACTGCAAAGGGGGCTCTACCTGACTACAAATGGGGCTCTACCTGACTACAAAGGGGGCATCTACCTGACTACAAAGGGGGCTCTACCTGGCTACAAAGGGGGCACTACCTGGCTACAAAGGGGGATCTACCTGGCTACAAGGGGGCATCTACCTGGCTACAGGGGGGCATCGACCTGACTACAAAGGGGGCTCTACCTGCTACAAGGGGGCATCTACCTGACTACAAAGGGGGATCTACCTGGCTACAAAGGGGGCATCTACCTGTCTACAAAGGGGGCTCTACCTGGCTACAAAGGGGGCACTACCTGGCTGCAAGGGGCATCTATCTGGCTGCAAGGGGGCATCTACTTGGCTACAAGGGGGATCTACCTGTCTGTAAGGGGCACTACCTGGTTATGGGGGGCTACTACCTGGCTATAAGGGCACTACCTGGCTAGAGGGGCCATCTACCTGGCTTTTTTCCAAAGCCATTATGCAGTTAGGTGGAGTGGGTGTGGCTTTTTGAAGGGGCGTGGCACACCAACAAGATGGGCGTGTCCATGCAATTTTTTTTCGATCTCCTGCTTTTCCACTTTCAAAAGTTGGCAAGTATGATTTTAAGTCACACCAGAAACACACTGCTTCTGTGTGTAACATCATGGCGTCTAAATGAATGAAAAATGGTGTCGAGCACCGTTCTTCACTCCGATCGAAGTCCCCACAGCGTAACTGCTGGGATTCGATGGCTGAACATGGCAGCGATGGAAGCCTTGTGAAGGGCTCCATCGCTGCCATGTTTTCAATTTCCCCACTTCCGGCCCCAGGCAGGAAGTAGGGAAACTGCCATCTTGGTACACCTTAATGCATTGTCTATGCAATGCATTAGGCTGTATTAACGATTGCGCCTCCTAGCGGTGAAGCGCCCTAGGGCGACTCAATGTTAAAAGTAAAAAAAATAAAGTTTTAAAGTGTAAAAAAAAAAAGTAAAAGTTCAAATCACACCCCTTTCACCATTTTACAAATAAAAAAATTATAAAAAAGTTACACATATTTGGTATCGCCACGTCCGAAAAAGTCCGATCTATAAAAATAAAGTGTTTATTTAAATAAAGTGTTGTTTTCTGTTTCTGTGTGCTTTTTTCATTTTATTCCAGTGATAGTAATGGTGGTATCTGGTGGTATCTCCATTATTATCACCCAGGCTTGGTGTCAGTCAGCAGTTTTTTTTGTCAACCCAAGGCTGAAACTAACCCCCTGTCATCATCACCCCAGTAGCCAACGCATCAGGGTACTGGGAAGAGCCTGTAACCGTCAGAAGAGGGCCCTCTAATGTAAGGGTCCACTTCTGGAGCAGCTGCAGGCCGGTATTTTTAGAATGGGAAGGGACCAGTATCGATGGTTCTTCCCATTCTGATAGTATCAGGCTGCAGTTGTCGGTTTTACCTTGGCTGTTTATGGAAAATGGGGAGACCCCATACAGGAGGAGCCCACTTTAGGATTCTCAATAAATAAATGATTTTTGAAAAAAATAAACAACGTGGGGTCCTTCCATCACAATTTACAATAGTTGTGGCTGGTGTTTCTGAAGTAGTTACCATCAATACACACAGTCTCTCTACCCTTGGACACTCTCCCCTGTCACATCACAGCATCTATGACCCAATCGGAAGTCCTTACAGATAATGGCTAATTTTCCTCTTTAGCCACAGCTTTACACTGCCATTACTCTTGCAGCACAAGCGTAGGTTCATACAGGTCCAGTCTGTTACTGGATTTCTGCAGTGGACTAAAGAATAAAAGCCGCACAAATCAGTGCAGAATTTGTTGCTGGTTTGTTGCACAATAACATTTTTGGTCAATCTGTAACAAAATCCAGACCAATGTAGATTTTTACGTGTAGATTTTATTCTGCCGTTCTGCTATGGAAGACCTGTAGCAGAATCGATCTGTCATTACATATCCTAACACTATACTTAGCTTGACATCTTTCTGGTCAGATGACCCACTCAGAAAATAACCTCCACTTACATGGTGCTAGCTCCTCCTATCCTGCAGTGACATGATGCACAAGCGTGGATTTCCCTGCCTCTATGTTGTCAAACCACACCACCAGGCACAGGCATCATGGTCCTGCAGGGGCCACAGAGCATCTATACTGGACAAAGAACCAGTGGTCTTCAGTGCTGTTCAGTGATGAAAGTCAATTCACTCTGAGCAGAAACGATGGCCGCCAACAATGCTGGAGACATCAAGTAGAGCTCTATGCATCAGCCAGGTCAGGTACTGGTCATATACCCTTGCGGTCATCTAGCACGCAGACCATGCTGATGTAAATGGTTGTGAATGGTCTGAGGTGACACTTGGTCAACTGTCACCTCACTTAAACCTGTCTGAAGATGTGTGGCGTGCATCATCCGGTTCCGCAGAGTATTGTTCACAATGAAGCAGTCATCAGTGTGTGATTGAGCCAAAGGACGTCCACTTCTTTTCCTTTCTGTGACTCTTCCAGTCTCTCTGATACAACCTGCTGATGACACTCTGTGACACTCTAAGCTCAGTGGCCACGTCCGTCTGAGAGGATCCTGCTTGAAGCCTCGCAATGGAGAGGTACTGTTGATCAATTGTAAGGTGTTGTCGAGGTCTCATGTTGTCAAAATGTGAACAGCAGGACGAGGACTGTTTAAATCCCAATTTAAATTCATCCCCTAAGTTTATTGGGCGATTCAAGGATCAAACACCTTTTGGGAATTTTGCCATTCAGCTCCTTGTTAGAGATCAGCAAGTTATGCAAAAAGTACTGAAGCATTGAACAGTTGCACATGTGCATTCTAAAGGGAAGATATGGTCTCATTTAGATTATTTAAAAAAAGTTCAAGAAATGTTATGTTCATCTTGAAATTTCAACCAAAATCCCAATATCCCTAACTTTTTGTGAGTAGTGTATCCATATTTTAAATCAGATTATGTTCTGCAGTCCTTAAAAGGAATGGGGCTTATGTGAATATACCTTAAAATGGGATTTTTTTAAATAATGGGCGAGAGGCTTGAAAATCTCCTGTGAATGGGAATAAGAATGAAGCGGTTATAGTCTAAACATTACAAAAGTTTAAAAAAATTTTTTTGGACTAACTTAAAGGGGTTTTCTCAAATACATTGATTCATCCTTTTGTTCTTGGGTTTTTTTTTGGGGAAAACGGGGATGTTTATGGGTTTTACTAAGCTTTCCAAATAGAAGCCCGGTAATGTAGCTGCAAAACCGTGGGTGGCAACCTTTTCAGGAGGGGAAACCAAAAAAGGTCGTAGCTTTTAGCAGCCCCGGGGGGGCTGATGCAGTCACCCTAAAAAAAAGGGGTAACTAGGAATAAAGGGGACACTGGTAAGGACAATTTTTGCAAAGTGCTTATTTTTGGGGAAGATCTTTAAAACTAAAAAACAATCCTTTTTAGTGGACAAACCCCTTTTAAAGCTTTAAAGATTTTTTTTCTTTTGGGAGCTTTTTTCATTATTGGGTTTTTTCTTCTGGCCCTCATGTACCCTCTTGAAGCAAAGGTTGGGCCCCTAAGAACCTTTGGGGACCTAGAGGATGTTTATCCTACACAATTTGGTATTATTGGTATTTTTGGGGGAATGGTTTTAATAAATTTTAAAATTTACTGGGGAAAAACAAAATAAGAAGAAAATTAAACATTGTGTTTGAACTGTGGTTCAACCAAACAAATAAAATAACTAAACAGGCCAGGACAAAAATGATAGTACCCCTAGAAAAGATTAAAAATAATCGGACAATAGGAACGTGTTCAAATTTTGAGGTTTTGTCCTGTAATTAGCATCAAAATGTTTTTAAAACCCTGGGAATCAGTCTGCCTTAAATTTTTAAAAAATAGGCACTGTGTTTTTTTGGGGATCATGGGGTGAAACCCTACGGGAAAATGGAAAAGGAAATTTTGGGGGTTGTCTCTGGAAAAATTAGAAAAAAAATTTTAGACAAACTTTTAAAAGGGAAAGGGTGTTCAACCATCCCCTAAATCCCCTTTAAAGTTTTCCCTTTTTCTTCAGTTTTACATATTATTCAGGAAGTTTTAAATTTTATGGGACTGGTAAACCCCCCTGGAAATGGCCACTAGAGGAAAATTATACAAATTTGAAGAGACGGATAATTAAAAAAGGGAACCAAACAGTAAACCCGAAAAAGATTCCCCCAAAAAGATTTGGGAAAGAAAATCCCAGGGGGGGGGGAAGGGGGGGGCAATCCATATTTAAGTTCCGTCTGGGTTTGCCAAAAGCATACTGAAAAACAAAATCTGGAGCTTTTTGACAAATTTGTTTTTTTTTTTACCAAAATGCCCAAAAAATTAAAAACATAACAAAGTAAAGAAAAAATTGTTTTTCTACTGGGGAGATATTGGGGGGGGGCCCCGGTTATGTTTTTGGGGGGGTGCTTTGCTTTCATCTGGGTATCCCGGAATTCTGTTTTTGGGGTTTTTAAAAATGAAAATTTTTTTCAAGGGGGGAAACAAGGGCATTTCTGGAGAGTTAAAATTTTCTGCCCCCATTTGAGAAAGGCTTTTTTTCTCCAGTTTAGGGCGCTGGGTTTGGTTTAAAAAGGATAAAAAGATCCAAAACACAGCTTAAAAAAGGGGATCCTAAAAGGCCGGGGGTAAGAGGGAAAAACATTGGGGTTTTTACTGAAGTGACTTTTTTATCTCTAACAAAATCCAGTTTGGGGAAACATTCTGTGGAAAGTTGAAACTTTCATGACGGAGGAAAGGGGGCCCCTTTTACACCTAAGAGGGGTTTCAGCAGGGTTTTCTCAAAAGGGAAGGGGGGGAAATTTCCTGTGGAAAGGTTTCGGAAGGGTGTCCCCTTTAGCATTACAGAAGGGGGATGTTTAGGGATTGCAGTGATTTAAAATTGCCCCCATTAAATCCCGTCGGCATGGAAACCCCGAAAGAGCCCCAAAAATTTTCCGGGGACCCCCCGGTTTATTTCCCCAATTGTTTTAAATAAAATTTAAAATAAAAAAATGTTCATTTTTACGGGGCATATTGGGACCCTGGTAACCCCCCTTTCCCCTGTTGTGCAAAAGAAACAAGGATTTTTTTGGGGGGCCCTTTTCCTCCTTTTGATGTGGGTCCCAAGGGGGGGAACAAAAACCTACCATAAAATTTTTGGGGCATAAAAATACTGATATCCCATGAAATGTTTTGAATGGGAAAACCCCTTTTTTGGGTTTTCTTTTTTTTTTTTTTTACGGGTGGGATTGGATGCTGTTTTTTGGGGCGAATTTCAGAAATTTAAAAAAAACTGCCCTTTTTTGAAAACCACGTTTCAAAAACCAAAATTACATTGTTTTTTCGATGGGGAAAAAGATGTGGGGCGTTCACAAAAAAAACCTGAATTTCCCCGCCGCTGGAAATTAAAAAAATTTAAAGAGACCGACATAGTTTTGGCCCCCCTGGGCGGGAGAACAAACCCGGGTAGTGACCCGACCTTGGGGTGTTTCCAAACGCTGGTGTTCCCCTTATTCTGGTTTTGAGAAAAAGCTTTTTTTAATTTTTTTTTTCAAGGGTTTTTAAAGCTCTTTTTTAATTTTGCAGTTTTCAGGGCCAGGGAAAAGTTAAAATTAAATCAAACGAAAACCCGGGGGGGCCCGGGGGACTGGGGGGCCCCAACCCCCCCCCATTTTTAAAAAGGGAGCCCCACCGCCCACCCCTGGCCCAAAAATTAAAATTGCCGTTATTCTGCTTTATTGTTTTTTGTTTGGAAAGGAAAAAAGGTTAAATAAACTGTTTGGGCCGGGCCCAGGGCCGGTTGGGGGGGGTCATTCCAGAATGTTTTTAGGGGAAAGCCCAAACCGCATCTTTCCGGGGGTTTTGGGGCAAACATTCCAGTTTCTGACACACACCCCGTTTCCCCCTTAACCTAAGGGAGGGGGAAACCAAAATTTTTAGGTTTCCCTTTAAATGTAAAAAAGAAAAAGAAAAAAGGGCCTTTTTTCCGTTCAGAATTTTGTTTGTTTTAAACAGAAAAGCTTTTTTTTTTTTTCCCGTCAAAAAAATTGAAAAACAAACGGAACGGGGGCCAAAATAAATAAAACTTTTTTTAAAACAAAAAATAAAACCCCCTTTAAAAAAATTTGGGGGAAACCCACTTTTTTTGTGAATCAAAAAAAGGAAAAAGGAAAAAAAAAGGAAAAAAGAAAAAGCCAAAATTTATTGAATTCTGGGCCAAAAAGGGTTCCCTTTTTTTTACCCCCAGTTTAATTTTAAAAGCTTTTAAAATTTTGGGGGTTTGTAAATTTTGAGCTGCAAAAACCCCCCTTCCCCAAAACACCGGGTTCCTTGAAAATTTCGAAACCAAGCCTCTACAATTTAAAAATAAATACCTTGCCTATCAATTTTCCCCAGGGGGGGGGGGGTATTTTACCGGGGGAAAATAATTTTGGGGGAGAATAAATTTTGGGGGGGGGGGCTTTTTAGGGGGGGGTATAAAGGGGGGTTTTTTGTGGGGCTTTTGGGGGGGGGGGGAATTTCACCAGTTTAAAAACACATGAAACAATGGTGGAAACGTAATTTTGACACAAAAAGCCGGGTATAAATAACTCCCTTTAATCACCTTTTAAAAAACACCTCTTTATTAGGGGGTAATTTTTTAAAAACCATTTTTTGGAAGCATAAATTTAAACCCTGGGGTAAAATTTTTTCGGGGTGAACATAACCTTAGGTGAAAAAAATTTTTTTTTTTTATGTCAATTTTAAAAATTGCCACAGAGGCAGTGAAAGGGGATCTATAACCCTTTTTAAAACACAAATATATAAAAGGGGATTTTTTAGCCCAATATACAGAGGGTGGATTTTAAAAGTGGGGAAGGGGCCTTAAATTTTTTACCCTTTTTTTGGTTTTTTTGGGGGTTTGTGGGTAAAGGGAAAACCTTTAATATGGGCCCATTTCAGGCGTTTTTTGGATCCGTGTTAGTAGAAAATTTGCCCCAATAAAAAAAGGCCCTTGACGTTTTAACCACGTATCCAAAAACGGGAAACCTTTAAAGTTTTCCTAAAAGATTCCAACCCCCAAATTAAAAAAAATTACTCCCCCCAACCCCCTCCAAAAAAAAATTTTAAAAAGGGTTGGTTTTTTATGCCCCCAACCTTAAACCCCCCTCAACCAGGAAAACCAAAAAAAAAAACTTAAAAAAAAAGAATGTTAACCGGACCCAAACCCGAAGGAACCCCAAAACCCCTTTTCGTGTATAGGGAAAATGGGGGCGTAAAAAAAACCAAAAAAAAAATTTTTAAAAATTAAGGCAAAAAATGGTTTCCTTGGTCCCAACCCCCACACCAATAGGGCTAAGGAGGTTTGAAATTTAAATTTTAAAAAAATCCCAAACCCGGTTTTTACCCCCCTATTTTTGGGGTTTAAAAAAATTTCCCCCGGGGATTAAACCAGGAAAAAACTGGTATAAATTATCCTTAAAAACCGTAATAAAAAATAATCAATAAAATTATCCATTTTTTTGAAGTCGGTGGGGCCCAAACCAGTGCCCTTTTTCCTCCAAAAAAACAACCCACGGGGCCTGGAATATCCAAAAAAAAATTTTGTTAGATGGGGTTTGGACCCGCACTATTTTAAAAAAATGGAATAAAAATTTACTTTTCAAAACCCTACATTTTTTTTAAATGGGGGCCCAAAGGGGGGGACGGAAAAAAACCCCTATTTGGGCGGCGAAAGGGGTTCTTGGTTTAAAACAAAATTTGGGGCCCGGCGCTATGTTTAAAAGGGGGTTTCCCGCCAATTTGGTGGGAGGGGTATAGGGGAAATTTTTAGTTTTGGAGAAGGGGGGGACCAAATTGGAAAAACTTGAATGGGGGTTTAAAGAAAAGGCCTACTTGGCATTTTTTTTCCCGGAGCCGTTTCCGGGGGTTTAAAGGGACTCCATTTTTCTGGTATATGTTTACCAAAAAACCCCCAAAAGCAATGCATGTAAAGGGGAAACCTAGCTCCATAAATAATTGGGCGCTCATACAGGTTTTTCATTTATACAAAACAGAATTTGACCCGAAAAAACTTTTTTAAATTTCCCCCAAAAAGGAAATAGGGAAAAATGCAATCGGTCTTTTTCAAAAACTAACAGTAAACAATTTCCCCTTCCCCGGCCCTGTTTGGTTTTTATCTTTTTTTAGGGAGATTAAAGGGAAGAAATTTTTTCCTGAAGATACTGTGATGGGGCCCCTTTTTATTTTAATAAAAGGGCAAAAGTTAAGCAAAAATTTTTTAAAGCAGAATCTGTAGTTTTGCTAAATTTGGGGAAACAAAAAGTTTCCCAAATTTGGACTATTGCTTTGGGCCAAAAAATTTAAAAATGGCCCCCCGTTTACAAAAAAATTTTTGTTTTGGGAAAAATTTTTTTAATTGGGGGTCCTTTTTGGGGGGGGGGGGGGGGAATGTTCAACTTAAACCCCGAAATTTTTCTACTTGGGAAAAAATTTTTAGCATGAAACCTTTGTTTTGGAAAAAATTCCCCCGGGGGCCCGAAAACACAGGGTTTGGGCCAAAAAATGAGGATCGCGCTTTTAACGCCCCCAATTTTCCCCGCCCCCTTAATTTACTTTTAAAAAAGTGTGAAATGGGGATTTCATTTTAAAAAAATGTAAAAAATTGCAGTCAGATTTTGGGCCGGCCCAAAATCCCCAAAAAACCCTGTTGGGGTTTTAAATATAAGCCCTTTTTTGGATTTTCCACCCAAAAAGGGGAATTTAAACTTTTTTTAAAATTTGAATTGCGAAGGGGCGTAAGTTCCGGGGGTTCCCTTTTTTTTCCCTTTTTCAACCAAAAGTTTTTGCTTTTTAAATTTTTTATTAAAAAGGCCTGGGGAAAAAAGGAAAGGGGTGAGGGCTGGGGACTTGGGGTTTTCTAAAAGGGGGAAATCCGAACAGTTCTGATAAATGAGGCCCAACCTTTTTGTTCCCAGGGCCCCCCAAAAAAAAACCTGTAAAAAGGGGTTTTTTGTATTACCAAAATGTGGTCACTTTGGGGGTAAAATTAAAGAATAAATTTAAATTTTTTGTTAGAAGGGGTCCAAACCCTAAAAAATTTTTCCCCCAAACTTACAGAAAAAAATAGCCAGCGGCAAATTTTCCCGTTCAAATAGTGTTTCACTACTAAAGTTTAATTTTGGGGTCCATGACGACACGGTATCCAACATAAAACACTCTTGGGTCCGCCATATTTTTTCATCTTCCGTTCCTTTGTTATTACAGGGGAAAAAAAAGAAAAAATTAAAGCACAGATGTTTAATTGGGGCCTTTTAACCGAGGGGGGGCACAGATTACAAAGGGCCCGGGGAAAATTTTTAAAAAAAGGTGTTTAAAGGTTGGGAAAAACTGTTGGGGAAAAAAACCCGGTTTCAAAAGGAACCCCAATAAACGGGGATAAAAAAAGGGGGTTTAATAATGGGGGGCCCCTTTTTAAAATTTAAAAGGAAGAGGAAAACAAAAGGGGGAAATAAGGGGCCACTAAAAAGTTTAAAAAAGGGTTTTTGGGAAAGGGGACTAATAAAATAAAATGGGGTTGGGGAAATTGGGAACCCGAAGGGCCAATTAAAGGTTTAAAAAGGTGTGAATGGGGACCCAAAAATCTGGGGGCCGCTTCCCATGGATACCCCCAAAATGTGGAGAAAAGGTTTAAATTAAGTTTGGGGGCATATAAAAATTTAAAGGAACCCCCAAAACCCCCCCCAATTAAAGGGCCCCCTAATTTTAAGAAGAGGTGCCCTTGAAACGCGAGGGTTTTAATTAATGGGGGAACAAAGGGAAAAAAGTGGGCCCCTAAAATTTTTTAATTTGTGAAAAAGGGACCCAAATTTTGGGGGGACACGGTACAGGGCCACTAATGTAAGGTGTGAATGGGGCTATATAATGGAGGGGGACAGTTTCAAGGGACCCAAAAAAAAGGGGGGATGGGGCTAAAACCTTGGGGGGGGACAGACAAGGGCCCCTAATTAAAAAGGGGTTTAAAGGGGCTAAAAAATTTTGGAAGGGGGGACAGTACAGGGCCGCCCCCCAAAAACCAGGGTAAAATTAAAGGGGTTAAATGGGGGACTAAAAAAAACAACCAGGGGCCCAAAATAAAAATAAAATGGGGGGGGGTTGGGGGGTGGAGAAAGGAAGGGGCAAAGGGGCGAAGGGGGCCCAATGTAAGGAAAAGGGAAAAGTTGAGGGCCACTAAAAAATTTAAAGGGGTGAATGGGGCTAACAAAGTTGGGGCAAAAGTACAGGGCCATAAAAGTAAGGTGTGAAGGGGCCCATATAGTGGGGGACCAAAAGTAAAAAAGGGGGCCCCTAATGGGGAAGGGGAAAAAAGGGGGCTATATAATGGGGGGGGACAGTACACGACGCTTTAAAAGTAAGGTTTAAATTTGGAGCTTTTAAAAAAGCCGGAAACAGTTTCAGGGGCCAAAAAAGGGAAAGTTGGGTGAAATTTGGGGGTATAACAAGCAGGACCGGGGTCATTAAACCCCCCCAATGCCAAAATGGACTGGGGCAAAAAACCAATGTGGGAAAACAGTACCGGGCCAAGTAAAGGTTAAAAAGGGGCTAATTTCTTTGGGGTTGGGGAATTTCAGGGCCCCTAAAGAAATTGTTAAGGGCCTTTTTTAAATTTGGAGGGGAAATTCGGGGGCCCCAATTTCCCAAATTCATTAACTCAAAATTTTAGCACGTTACCCAAACCCCCAAAATAATTTTAAGGGTCATTTTAATTTGGGGTAAACCCAAATTAAAGGGGACATTCCCCCACAAAACTAAGGTGAAAAGGGGCCTAAAAAGTTTGGGCCCGGGGGGAAAATAAAGGACCCCCCAAAAATTTTTATTCCTTTTTTATTTAAAGGGGAAAAAGCCCCTCCCCCCTTTAAAGGTTAAAGGGGTCCCTTTTCCCGAAAAAAATTTAGGACCGGGGTCCCCAAGGCAGAATTTGGGCAAGAATTTGGGGGGGAACCCAATTAAAGGCCCCATAAAAAAGGGCCACCAAAACTTTTAATTTTTTAAATTTGGGGCAAAAAAATGGGGGGACATTCCCCGGACCGAACCCAATAAAAATTTTTGGGGAAAAAGGGGCTTTTAAACCCAAAGGGGGCATTAAGAGGACAGGGGCCCCCAAATTTTAAAGTGTGTTTTGGGGAATGGGGGCTAATCAAAAGGGGGAACAAAAATTTCAGGGCCGCAAAATTTAAAAAGGGGGGGAAAAATTTGGGGGGTTATTTCAATGGGAGGGGACAAGGTTTAAGGGTACAAAAGGGGGTTAACAAAAAAGAAGGAAAAGTGAAATGGACAACCCAAAAGCTTGTTTTAAGTCCATAACCCCCCTTGGGAAAAACCCCGGTTAAACCCCAACCAACTAATTTCCCCAAAGGTTCGATTCCGGGCCCCAAAATTTAAACTTTTCCCCTAATATTAAAGGGTTTAATTTTGGGGACCAAAAAATTTTTTTTTGGGGGGAGGTTGGGTACCCGGGCCAAATAATGTAAAGGGGGTTTTTGGGGCTATACAAATTTTTAAAAAAGGGACAGGACCCCTAATATAATTTTTGTGGGGAAAAGGGACCCCATAAAATGGGGGGAAAGGGTTTCAGGGGCCAAATAAAAAGTAAGGTGGAAAGGGGCTAAACAATTTGGGGGACAAAAGTTTCAGGGCCACTTAAAATTGTAAGGAGTTTAAATTTGGGGCCCTTTATAAAAATGGGTGGTTTTGGGGGCCGGGGAAAGGGCTGGGTAATTTAAAGGGGTTTTAATGGGGAACTATACAAAGCAGGGAAAAAAGTAAAAGAGGTGCCTAATTGGGAAATTGTTAAATGGGAACTATGGGGAAGGTTTGGGGGGGGGTTCAGGGTCCCCCTAAAAGAAAAGGTTTAATGTTGGGTTTTTAACAATGGGGAAAAAAAAGTAGGGGGGGAGGACCCCTTTTAAAAATTAAAAAGGTGGGGGAATTTTAGGGGGTATATAATGGGGGGACTTGGGGCCGGGGGGATGGGGCCCCTAATTGAAATTTTAATTGGGGGCCAAATACAAATGGGGAAAAAAAAGTACAGGACCCCTAAAAAATAGGTGGAAAAGGGGGCTATATAAATGGGGGGGGTTGGGGGAAAGGGGCCCCCAAGGGAGGGGAAATGGGGGGATAATATTTAAATGGGGGCAAATAATTAAAGGGCCCGCAAAAAGGAAGGGTGAATCGGGGTCAAAACAACCCCCCTAAACCCCCCAAAAAAAGGGGGAATGGGACCTATTAAATGGGGGAGTTTACACCACCTTTTAAATTTTTAATTTCTATTTTCCCTTTTGGGGAAACAAAGTTTTAAAAACCCCTTAAAAATTTTAAATTATGAAAGGGCCCATATTAAATTTGGGGGGGTTACATGCTTAAAAATTAAGGTTAATGGGGTCTCTCCCTTCCCGGAAACCCCCAAAAATAAAGTGTATTAAAGGGGAATTTTGGGGTTTTTCAATTTTTGGGGGGACGCGGGAAAAGGACCCCAAAAGGGAAAGGGTGGGAAATTTTGGGGTAATTTTAAAAGGGGGCAAAGTATAAAAGGGGGGGCTGGGGTTTTGGAAAAAATGAAAAAAGGGGCTTTCTAAATGGGGGAAAGACGGGTTTACGAAAGGGGGCTTCGCTTTAAAAATTAGGTTGGTTTTTTTAAAAAAGGGGTAATAAACAATTTTCTTTTCCGCAATTAAAGCGTTGGTAGAGGGGGAAGCTTAAGAAGGTAGAAAAATTTTCTTTTGGGGGCCGCCTTTTGGGGGGGGTTAAGGGGGAAATAGGGGGTGCGCTTTTTTGGGACGGGGGGTTGGGGGGCCCGGGGCCCTGGCTGCTTTCCAACCGGGTTTTATTAAAAAAACAAGTTTAAATTTAACCCCTCTTTTGGGTTAAATTTTGGAAAAAAAGGGGGGGTAAAAAAGGGGGGGATTTCAGGTTCTCTACACTAACGAGCTGGCCCGCCTCCCCCCATACACCGGGGGAAAACCCGGGGAAACCGGGGGCCACACCGGGGGGGGGCCCAACCGGCGGAAATTTCCCGGGCCCCGGGGCCCCCCCCCCAAAAGGGCAAAGAGGGGCGCTGTGGGGGGGCCCCAGGGCCCGGGGTGGGGGCCGACGCTGTTTGGGGTGTTTCTCTCGCAGGCCCCCCATTTCCCCCCCCGTTGCTGTTTTGGCCCCATAAGGGCCCGGGTTTCTGTGCGGCTCTGCGGGGAGGTCCCTATTTTTCAAAATTTGGGGGCGCGGGGGAGGAAGGGGGAGCGCGCGGGGGGTGTTTCGCTTTAAAAAGGTGCCGGATTTTCCCCCTCCAAACCAACCTTGGGGGTTCTGAGATGGTCGGGGAAACCCCTGCCGGGACAAAAAATTTTTCCCCTTTTTTGGGAGGGCCTTTCCCCCTCCTCGGTGCTCACGTAACTCCCTGCCGGGCCCCAGGTCTCCCCACCGGGGGGGGCACTCGGGGGCCAAGGGCCCCCGGGTGCCCGTGTGTTGTCCCAGCAACCCGGCCCCCCCGGTGCTGAGGGTGCCGCCCCGGGGGCCGGGGACGACCCGCGGGCAAACTCCCACCTTTTCAGAATCGTCCCTCCCCTCCTGGGGGTAAAAGGAGGGGTTTCTGCCTTTCGCAAGTGAGGTTTGACTGTCAAATCAGCCCCGCTGGGCACCGGAGGGGGGCGGGGGTCAGGGGGGCTGGGGTGTGGGCACATTCCTAGTGATGGATTAGCCGGATGCCCTGCGCTGTTATTTGGGGAACCCGTATTGGGGGGGGGGAACCTTTGGGTGATCGGGCCACAAAAAAGGGGCCGCAAAAAACCCCTTTAGTCCCCCAATGTTTTTTTGAAATGGTCGGTCCTTCCCCCCAAGGACCCCTTTTCCCCCGGTTTGGTGACTTTCCCCCCCCGGCCCCCTTTCCCGGGGTTTCTTTTTGGGGGTTTCCCTTGTTCCCCCCCCTTTTTTTTATTGGAGTGCTCCTCCGCCGACGACGCTGTCCCAGATGCCTTCAGCCTTTGCCATCTTCACCTGCCGTCCAAATTCCCATCCTTTCCAGGAGCGCCATGTCTACCTGGACGAGCCCGTCAAGATTGGGCGCTCGGTGGCCCGCTGCCGCCCCGCGCAGAATAACGCCACCTTCGACTGCAAGGTGCTGTCCAGGAATCATGCGCTGGTCTGGTTTGATCACAAGACTGGCAAGGTAAATGAGATTGGGATGGTGTGCCCGTCTGGTGCCCGGAGTGCACTGGTCCTTGGAGGCGGGAGGATGTGTGGGGGCACAGTGCGAGCAAAGAGGGGATTGGGTTTTCATCAAATGGAAATGTATGGTTGTGATGGTTTAGACTTACTCGTCCAGCTGCTCCCGAGCCCAGAGTATATAGAGTGGGGGTCATGAGCGGAGAGGTCTGATCTCCAGTATATAAGTCGGGGCATGAGCGGAGAGTCTGATCTCCAGTATATATGAGTGGAGGGCATGGACAGCGGTGAGTCTGGTCTCCAGTATATAGAGGGGGCACGATGAGCGGTGAGGTCTGTCTCCGTATTATAGAGGGGGGCACGGAGCGGTGAGGTCTGGTCTCCAGTATATAGAGCGGGGGCACGGAGCGGTGTGGGCTGGTCTCCAGTATATAGAGTGCTGAGGCGTATGAGCGTGAGGTCTGGTCTCCAGTATATAGAGTGGGGGTCATGAGCGGTGAGGTCTGGTCTCCAGTATATAGAGTGGGGGTCATGAGCGGTGAGGTCTGGTCTCCAGTATATAGAGTGGGGGTCATGGAGCGGTGAGGTCTGGTCTCCAGTATATAGAGGGGGGCACGGAGCGGTGAGGTCTGGTCTCCAGTATAGATGCTGAGCACGTCGGTGGGTCTACTCCATATATGAGTGGGGGCACGGATCGTGAGGTCTGGTCTCCAGTATATAGAGTGGGGGGCACGGAGCGGTGAGGTCTGGTCTCCAGTATATAGAGTGCTGAGCACGGAGCGGTGAGGTCTGATCTCCAGTATATAGAGTGGGGGGCACGGAGCGGTGAGGCTGGTTCCAGTATATAGGTGGCACGGATCTGAGTCTGTCTCCAGTATATAGAGCGGGGGGCACGGAGCGGTGAGGTCTGGTCTCCAGTATATAGAGTGGGGGGCACGGAGCGGTGAGGTCTGATCTCCGGTATATAGAGCGGGGGGCACGGAGTGGTGAGGTCTGATCTCCGGTAGATAGAGCGGGGGGCACGGAGCGGTGAGGTCTGCTCTCCCGTATATAGAGGGCGGGGCACGGAGCGGTGGGGTCTGATCTCCGTATATGAGAGCGGGGGCACGGAGCGGTTGATCTCCGTAATAGAGTCGGGCACGGAACGTGAGTTGATCTCGTATATAGAGCGGGGGCACGGAGCGGTGGGTCTGATCTCCAGTATATAGGAGTGGGGGGCACGGAGCGGTGGGTCTGATCTCGTATATAGGTGGGGGCACGAGCGGTGAGGTCTGCTCTCCAGTATATAGAGCGGGGGGCACGGAGCGGTGAGGTCTGGTCTCCAGTATATAGAGTGGGGGGCACGGAGCGGTGAGGTCTGATCTCCGGTATATGGAGTGGGGGGCACGGAGCGGTGAGGTCTGATCTCCGGTATATACAGCGGTGGGGCATGGAGCGGTGAGGTCTGATCACCAGTATAAAGGGCGGGGGGGCATGGAGCGGTAAGGTCTGATCACCAGTATATAGGGCGGGGGCACATGAGCGGTGGGTCTGATCTCCGTATATAGAGTGGGGGCACTGAGCGGTGAGGTCTGATCTCCAGTATATAGGCGGGGGGCACGAGCGGTGAGGTCTGATCTCCGTATATAGAGGGGGGGGCACGGAGCGGTGAGGTCTGATCTCCGGTATATAGAGCGGGGGGCACGGAGCGGTGAGGTCTTATCTACGGTATATAGAGAGGGGGGCACGGAGCGGTGAGGTCTGATCTCCGGTATATAGAGCGGGGGGCACGGAGCGGTGAGGTCTGATCTCCAGTATATAGAGTGGGGGGCACGGAGCGGTGAGGTCTGATCTCCGGTATATAGAGCGGGGGGCCCGGAGCGGTTAGGTCGGGTCTCCGGTATATACGGGGGCACGAGCGGTAGGTCTGATCTCCGTATAAGAGCTGGGGCACGGAGCGTTGAGGTCTGTCTCCGTATATAGGGCGGGGGGCACGGAGCGGTGAGGTCTTGATCTCCGTATAATAGAGCGGGGGCACGGAGCGGTGAGGTCTGATCTCCGGTATATAGAGCGGGGGGCACGGAGCGGTGAGGTCTAATCTTCAGTATATAGAGTCGAGGGTATACACATCTTAGAGGTTTTAGTCGCTTGTGTCCATGCTGGCCCTGGGATTTTCCTTCCATATCGTTGCCTAGTTTTGTGCAGTAATTGAGGCTGCTTGTGTTCGTACTGTTGCACGGTCTGGACTTTGTCAAGGAGATTGGTGCCCAACTTGATACTTGCCATTTTTCAGTACTGTAACCTGGAGGTTATTAACTTGGTGGGAGACCAGGAGAAATCTGTCCCACAGCCCAGAGTATGACGTGGTGGGGCTCTGGGACCCGCTGCGATGACATGGTGGGTGCATGTGACACTGCTGGTCCTTGGCCTATAGCATGTGTCAGCGTTATCCGCCTGCTGGCTCCAGCTGACACACATCTACAACTCCCAGCATGTCATGATGCGCAGGAGTCTGAATATAGATTGGGGATGTATTGATCACAGTAATGTAGGAGTAATGATGTCATTGGCAAAGACTATAAATATTGCGGTGAAGTTATCAGAATCAGTGTCCAAATAGTGGGGGGTGAGAATGTCACCTGTTCTAGAGTGTAACTAGTGGAGGGCAGTATGAATGTTACCTTTGCATTTAAGTAGTGGGGGACATGTATGACTGGCACCCGGCCTGGAGTGTGAATAGTCAGGGCAGTATGACTGTCGCATGGCTTGTAGTTTATATAGTGGGGGGCAGTATGACTGTCACATGACTTGTAGTTTATATAGTGGGGGGCAGTATGACTGTCACGCCTGCAGTTTATATAGTGGGGGGCAGTATGACTGTCACATGTCTTGTAGTTTATATAGTGGGGGGCTGTATGACTGTCATCCCGCTGCAGTTTATATATAGTGGGGGCAGTATGACTGTCATCCGCTGCAGTATATATAGTGGGGGAGCAGTATGACTGTCATCCCGCCTGCAGTATATAGAGTGGGGGGGGCCGTATGACTGTCATCCCGCCTGCAGTATATATAGTGGGGGGGCTGTATGACTGTCATCCCGCCTGCAGTATATATAGTGGGGGGCAGTATGACTGTCATCCCGCCTGCAGTATATATAGTGGGGGGCAGTATGACTGTCATCCCGCCTGCAGTATATATAGTGGGGGGCCGTGTGACTGTCATCCTGCCTGCAGTATATATAGTGGGGGGGCTGTATGACTGTCATCCCGCCTGCAGTATATATAGTGGGGGGCTGTATGACTGTCATCCGGCCTGCAGTATATATAGTGGGGGGCTGTATGACTGTCATCCCGCCTGCAGTATATATAGTGGGGGGCAGTATGACTGTCATCCGGCCTGCAGTATATATAGTGGGGGGCTGTATACAGACATCAACTCATCCTGCATGTAGAATATAGTGGTGGCAGTATTACTGTGTCCATACAATCGAGACCCTGCAGTATCTATATTGGTGGGGGCGAGTATGACTGTCAAGAAACTAATACCGCCTGCATAACATATAAGTGGGGTGCCGTATGACACTGTCATCCCTCCTTCAGGAATATATAGTGGGTGGGCCCGTAATGAAGTCAACCCTTCCTGCAGTAATATATAGTTGGGGGCTGAAAATGACGTCACATCAGCCGCCTGCAGTATATCTACAGTGGGGTGGTCTTTATGAAATGTCATCCCGCCTGCAAGTATATGATAGTGGGGGGGGCTGTAAGACTGTCCATCACCCATCCATCCACTGCCGTATTCAATGGGAGCAGCTTTATTACTTGTCAACCGCCTATCATTGTATAACGTGGTGGGCCGTATGACAGTCAAACAGCCGCCTAGCACTTATATATAGTGGGGGGGCCGTATGACAACTGTCCTCACCCCTGCAGTATCTATAGAAAGGGGGGGAGCCGTCTGATACTGTCATCCCGCCTGCAGTATCTATAGTGGGGGGGGCTGTATGACTGTCCATCACCACGGCCTGCCAGTATATCTAGTAGGGGGGTGCTGTATTACTGACATCCGGGCACCTGCAGTATATATCAGTGGGGTGGGCTGTATGACTGTCATCCGGCCTTCAGTATCTATAGTGGGGGCTGTATGAATGTCATCCCGCCTGCAGTGTATATATAGTGGGGACGGTAGCCGTAGTACGTGTCTCAAATAACCGCCTGCAGTATATAAGACATATGGGGGTGCTGTATGACTGCATGCTCGTGACCTGCAGTGGCTGCTAATGTGGGGGGGCCATGTATGACTGTCATAAACCGGCCTGCAGTTCATATAGTGGGTCGGTCAGTAGACTGTCATCCCACGCCTGCGTGCTATATAGTGGAAGGGGCAGTCATGAACTGTTCATCCCGCCAGCAGTGTATATAGTGGGTGGCTGTAATGACAGTCAATCATCCCCCAGCATTATATATAAAAAAAAAAAAACACAACAAAAAAAAAAAAAAGGTGGTCTGTCATATGACATTCATCCCCTCGCCGACCATGGCCGTAACATATTATAGTGGGGGTGCTGTATGCACTGTCGATCCCGCCTTCAGTATAAATAGAGGGGTGCTGTATGACTGTCATCAACCTGCCTTCACTCATATAATTGGTGGTCTGTATGACTGTCATCCCCGCCTGCGTATATAAAGGTGGCGGTGAGCTGTATGACTGTCATCCTGCCCTGCAGAAAATATAGTAATGGTGGGCTGTATGACTGATCATCAACGTCCCTCCCACCCTCCTCGCCTATTTTTTTGCTGCTTCTGCTATATGGGCGCTGTGCTCTCTTTGCATCCACAACATGGGACTTGTAGGCTCCTGTGTTCTCTGAACATGTTGCTTCCTCCTAACAATGGCCGCTCAGCGATGGACAGTTGTGACCAACAAGCCGAACTAGAAGCTGACTCACCTGCACCTAAAATCACAGGTAATAATAATCCTGCCGGTAAAAAGAAGTTTTTATATCAAGTTGAACAAAAACTGTTCCTAGCTGCATCATGGAGTATCTGTCAATTGGTACTCCTAACACCACCGTGTCCGCGCGCCAGGTTATTGATGACCTAGGTCAATAATGACCTGTTTCCTGTAGTCACTCAGCAGTTTAGTGAATCACCATGATTCAGTGATTGGGATTCATTCGGAAGACCTTGATTCATCCTTATCCTGTCAGTTTACCTACACTTGGGATTAAAGATATTCAGCGTCCTGTGGTTGACTGAGTCAAATGTTGATTGTCCTGATTGGAAACCAAGGCTGCTTTCGTCCAAAGACTGGCGCCCCAACCTTCCCGACCCCAGTTTGGTGGTGATGGTATTTGCAACTCATCCCTTTATTTTATAATAAAGGGGGACTTCACTACAGTTTTTTCCGAATTTTCCGGACCCTGTACATAACTCTACTCAGAAACTACCTGAATGCCTTGTGAGGTTCATTTCTGCTTAGTGACCACTTTAACTTCTTAACGACGCTTAAAATGCGTCAGAGAATTGATATCTCAGAATCTTACGTCAGGCACGTACCTGAACGTGCTGAAAAAACTATAGCAAAATTCATCCCTCCTCTGAATGTCAACACTTGTTTTTTACATTGGTGTAAGATGAAAACACGACTTTTTGGTGCAAATCTTGCATCTAAAAGCGTCGAGGATTCTTCTCTCCCCCGTCCCCCCTAACAGCGGTGAACCGCAGTGGGCCGAACCGCCGGACAGTTGTATTGCGCTGTTTGCTGTGTGGTTTTTAGGCCTAGACCAACACTATTAGTATCGGGCCGGGTCCGTGTGATCTCTCGCTTAGAAAGTGGAGGGTGCGCAGCAGAGCTGGTCCCAAAGTCTTTTTTTCGTGGATAGTTCCACCAAATCAAGCGATACCACAATTGCAAGCTTTTGTGTACAACAAAAAAGGTCGGTTACCCCTAAATAAGATCTAAAGCTGGTTGCTATGGGCAACTGCCATGATTCTGCTCTTAGTTAATGAGGGTGTGTTCACACGGCTGCCGTGCTTCACTTGCATTTTCCGTAATCCTGAATGTTCACCCTTTTCTTTTTTTTCTTATTGTCAGCACTTGACAAGCATGTTTTCTGGTGTCAGACGATCCACATTCCAAGGTTTCAGCCTCCAGTGACTTATAGGCAGCAAATAAATCGACTTCATAGTAGAAACATGCCGTGGATAAGCATCCATTCTCCAGATTCAGTCCATCTGTGGCGGCCATGACAGGCTTATCCATGGAGAACTCCATACTTGTCCCTTCCTCACACAGAGATGCTTTGTTATGCTCTGGTGCTGGCTGATACTGATTAGTCCTCATTGTGCAGTAGTAAATGATCTGCGGTGCTGAGGCCTCTACATGTTCCTGTCAGAGTTCGGGGAGTAAGAATGCTCGGCATGTGTGTATCCTCCATGAAGACCGACAGAATACGTCACATACCTGCCACCAGGTGTGGAACCCGCAAAGATAAACAATGTCAGGGGCGTTACCCAGTTTTACTGCTGTGTTTTTCCCTGAAACACATTGAGCCTGCTGTGTAGTCTCATCCCCCTCGCCGGCATACCTTGCCGGTTGACCCTGCAATGCTGCCGTGTGGGTAATCGGTTTGGCACCCTGGTGCCAGGACACACCCTGCGTCTTTACCATAAATTGAACTTTGGTGGTTTACTACGGTTATGTGATATTTGATATAGGTAACTAGGATCATCAAAAGGGTTTATCCCATGAATTAGTCTTATCCCAAATGTCTCTGAAGACAGGAGAGAGCTTCAAAATGGGATCTTTTTAATTTTCCTAGTATAAGGCTATGTTCACAAAGGAGGCTGAAAAAGCATGCCTATATCAAGATACACAAGTAGGTGTATTGCACATGGTTTGCAGAAAATTTACTATTGGAGTCTATGTAAAGCGCCAGGCGGTTTTTAGCTCGATGATTTCTTTGCAAAATACAACCGCACATCTACATCTAGTCTGCACAAAAAACAGGCGAAAAAAAACACAAAAAAGGGCCCGGCCCACAAGAACACCCGTCAAAAACCGCAAAACAACTACCCCGATTTTTTTTTCAGCTGCTTTTACAGGCAGTGCAACCAAAAACATTTTTATGAAAAACTTTTTTAAGGATTTGGATTTACCCAGGTCGTTTTTTTGTCCACTGCCTTGTAGACATAACCTCAGGGAACAAAATACATGAGTGTTTGGTGTGTGTTGCTTTTTTTTTTCTCATACAGCGTGTATTGAAAAAACAACAAGGCATAAATATAAGCCGCATGTGAGCAATGTTGGGTATTTCCTTTGGGCATAATGGGACTCTTTAAAGGTGTGTTTATGCTGCATATTTTGGTGTGTACTTAGTGCGCACCAAAATACACACCAGAAAACGCAGTGTGAACATAACCTAAAACATGTAATAATATACCGTATATTTTTTTTAATATTCTTGTTTGTCTCCGTGTGCTGCTGGGATCTGCTATGGACAAAAGTAACCACCTTCCCCCTCTGACAGCTGATGATATAATCCCCTACCACCACAAAACCAAAACAAGTCCCTACTCAAATTGCCAATGTGGGCTCCTCAAATATTCTGCCATGCTGTTGTGTATATCACAATGTAGGAAACCCTGGGGGCTGTGAGAGCTTCTGATCCAAGTTTGTTCACCACACTAAAGCACTTTAGGTGTGGACATGCACATTGCTATTTATTTTAAACACCAGGTGGCGCCGTACTATGTAAGTAAGGCTAAGTTCACACTAGCTATTTTTACACGGGCATACAGTACAGCGACTGCAATACCGCCGGGTGTTCGGAGAGTACCGTGCTGATGCCGCGGATCGACTTACGACCTGTCACATTACTCGTGAGCGCGTAAGCAAGCCGTAAATAAATGACATGTCCACTTATCTCCCCGCGGGCGTCGTATTGTGCGCGCCCGGTAGAAAGTAGGTGTAATCCTAACGAGCTTGCTCATATGAGAACGTGTGTATTACCCGTAATTGCCAGGGACGCATTATCGCTTACAATACAAGAATTAGCGGCGCATTACACCGACGCCACTCACGTGGCGAAATGCGCCCCCAATTTTAACACGGTGTGACCTAGCTAAGCCCCGTGTTCCACACCACGAAAAAAAACAAAATATTGGACTTGAAAAGTGAACGACATTCATTCCCCCGTAATAACGCGCAATACGAGTGCTCAAAACAAACGGCTGCAAGCCGTCCTATTCAACTACGGTACATCCCCAGTTCTCAACGAGCAACTATGGATTACGTCTCCTCAACCCTCCTGCTCGGGCGAATGCCCCGCCGAGGGGTGAATGACATAGATTTGACATCGTTTAATTACCAGCGGCGTAAACGCGCCCGCTAGTTAAAGCAGAGTCCTCACTTGGCCAGGCGAGGTGCCGCCCCCCTGCTCCCACGCCCCACGCCCCCCGGACCAACGCCAGCGTCATTACGTTCCACGCAGTTTAAGCCGTGAGTACAAGTCACGCACGAGATGTCCCATTGTACTAGATACACTGTCCTAGGGTCTAAAATTCTCACTTTGTTACTCCTTAGCACACCAAATCAGACAGCGCCGCCGTTCATTCACTATAGACGCTCATCGCAATGCTCGTGGCGCTCTGTGACATATTGTTGCTAATGGGGCAACAAATTGAGTTTTAGACCCTAGACCCGATTTCATCACACGATGGCCCTAAATGTCAAATGTTCATAATGTATCAGGAATCTGTTTTTCATTAATTAGATGGCAGGTATGTGTCTGAACTAGACAGTCACGTCTGTTTCTGTTCACACTAGGCTCACAGCTTCTGCTTATCAGTTCTTCACAGTGGGATCCTTGCCCGTTACCCCTATCATCTTTTTTATATAATGGGGGTTTTCATCCCAGTAATGGAAGATGGCAAAATCCGCACTGCAGGCTGGGCTGTTCTTGTTTTTTACTTTACAAAATAAATGTGACATAAACCGTCATGGACCCAATTAATACCAATGTGAACAGAGTCTTAGATGGAAGTTTCTAGACAAACAGCTTATATCACCAGGTCCATTGCTCTATTTCCACTATAAATTGCAACTACATAACATGTGTTTGTGTCTATCATGGTGGGATGAGTCGTGTGGTATCTCCAATATCTACAGTATATAAAGGCCGGTTATTCTTATTGGAAAACCCCGTGTCACTTTTCTTGTGAGGTTGGGACGTACAGTAAAGCCCCGAGAGACCAAAGCAAAATTCTTGTGCACACAATCACCAATTTTACTGACACTGAAAAGTTATCCTCATACAGGTCAGGTTTGCTTCGGGTTATCCACAGTGGATCTGAAGGAAAACCTATAAGAGAAAAAAATCACCAATTGGTGCAGTTTTTTTGCATTGTACAACCTGCATAAATTCCGCAGATCTGTTCACACATGAATTCTCGCCGATCCCTACACCGACAGTCTCCCTATACCAGTGGGAAGTGACCCATAAACACACGTACCCTAAGGCTATGTTCACACAGCTTAACTGACCTGACGGGACGTATTACGCGTGTTGCCTGGCGCGGGGGGGCGCAACAACAATCGCCGGCCCATGACTTTCATTACCAGAGACGGCACGTATACGCGCTAGTAAATGACATGTCACTAAGCTTATCTCACTCCCCGTCTGGCGGACAACACACGCAAGCAGGAGAGGAGACGTAATCCATTAGTTTTCTCTGATATCTGTGGATTAACCGTAATGACTGGGACGTATCTCAGCCCGTAATTTGCACAATTCGGGCGCGTAATTAGGGACCCAGAAATACGGCCCATTTTAAGCCGTGTGAACATGGCCTTAGGGTGAATGCACTGCAGATAAATTTGTTGTGTAATTTTTATGTAGAAAATCAAATGGTAAATTTCTGCAACAGATTATGCGGATTTTTCATGTCCGTGAGGTAAATCTGTGATAGAAATCTGCCTGCTCGTGGATTTTAAAATATTCACTGCAGGTCGATTTCCATGTGGAAAATTTCTGCTATGCGGAAATGAAATTTGTGAAATCCCTTCCACATGGCTAATACTATATTCCATTGTGGATTTTCCGCAGAAAATCTGTCCCATGTGCATTCGCCCTTAGGGTTTGTTCACACAACGGGTTTGGACATGATTCTGGGGCAGATCCAGCGCTGAATCTGCCTCAGAATCCACGTCCAATCTGTCGGTGTCTGACTTCCATTATACCTTATGGAAAACGGCTACGACAAATTTCCTTGGCGCTGAAAACTTTTAGCGCTGTACGTTATCAGGTTTAGGAGCCAGAAAATCTGCCTCTGAAAATCAGCATCGTATCCTTGTGCAAATTCCATGCTTACCAGCGACGAGGAGGAGACGCTGAATTAATTTGTGTGAATGTTCTCTTAGGGCCCGTTCTCCTGTTGCAGCTGGTGCATATAAAGGTAGCAATGCCCATATGTCAGTGGTTGCACAATTTTGCCGATACTGTTGACCACTACACCCAAGCTCGGTTTCACCTGTTTGCCACAGCATGAGAACGTAGGGGTTTAATCACTACAATGATTAGCTTTCAGCATGTTGGGAAAGGTAAATGAAGTCTATTATCACGTACATGGCTTTTTATTTTGCTTTGTTGGGGAGATAAGAAAGATTTTATCTGTTCTGCGTGCACACAAGTTTCTCTTGGTTACCGACCATCTCTCTCATCTGATTAGCTGCAAACTGCGTTCCATCCAAAATGATAAAAACGTTGAGATTCTTAGTTCACATGTTTTGATCAAAAAATGCTTAAGCCGCCCCCGGCTACCAACGGGATCTCAAGGCGGGTGGTCCTACTCTATTTTTAGCTCTCACTTGAGTCAAATTCAGACTTCTCATTTGGGTCAACAGACCTCCATAATCCAGAGAGAAAAATAAAAAAAGCACCAATCTTGCAAGCATACTGCACTGATATAACAACCTGTGGGAGGTGGGCGGGGTGCAAGAGACCAAAATGGAGGCATCCATTCCTCCCTATATAAATTAAAAGCAATATATGCCAATTACAACGTATAATTCTGCACAAAAAAAAAGTTGTGTATTATATCTTGGAACAAAACTTTGTTCAAGACAAGGACACATTTTCACTCCTTAGGGCTCTGTAGTCTTGCATGCTATAGATGTTACATCTCCTGCAGTCGTTTTAATGTAACAGGCTCAGCTAGGAATAGCAGAGCTTATATGCCAATTACTACTGTAGACCTGCAGACAGCCGGATCAGAAAGTAAGAGTCTGAAGCTGGCTGTGACACAGCAGGGTGAGAAACCCCCTTTAAAGGGGTTGTCTCACTGCATTGATTCGTCTTACCTCAGTCCTGCTTTCTCGGTTTTCTTTTTTAATTCAGTGTTTATTGGCTTTACCGGCTTCTAGTGACTACTACTGGCCTGCAGTGACAAGCTGCTGTGGACACCACCTCTGTAGCTATAGCGACCAGCACTGTCAGCCTATCAGGAGAGATGGAACAGGTCTGTAGCTATAGCGACCTGAGGAGTTGATGCAGCCCATACAAGAGGGGATATCTAGGAATAGGTAGGACAATGTTAATGGACACATAATGCAAAGTGACTTGTTTTTGCAAGATCTTTAACATAAAAAGCAATCCTTGTAGTGAGACAACCCCTTTAATCCAGGTTACATGTTATATAATATGATGATTTTGTTCTTTTATTACCACATTGTCATTTTTGCAATTCTAGCATCGTCTTTAGCGTGTGTGTGTTCGGAGCTGATGGGTACATCATTCCCATTCCCCACATAAGTTTATGCTCACACGATTTAATTTTGAATTGTAGATTTACACTTCAAAATGAGATTCAAACTACGCCTTATTAGAGGCATATTTTAAATGATCTTTTTGCAAAGTGTGGATCATATTTTGCGGTATCTACGTAGCAAACATACGCTCCACCGTTGTTTCTATGGGGATTTCGCTTGTGTAAATGCCTCAAGAATTGACAAGGCACTTCCGCGTTGCGTATTTTACATTGGAATCAATGAGAGCTGCAAAGAACATTGTTTGAGGCTTATTTTGGGGCAGATTTCAGCGCAGCAGACTTCCCAGTATAAGCGTAAAATGGGTTCACGACTAGTTTTTTTTACACATGAATTCCATAGTAGAATTCACTTGTCACTTCGTTCTTTTGATTAGAGTCACAGCAATCGGACCCCAGATTGGGTATTGCCAGCATAGGCCCTGTTCACATCATGTTTTGTGGCTTTGCCGTCGGTATTCTGAGGATACCATGAATAAAGTGTTCTGCATATATCAGGGCGGAGACAGAGGGGCCTGTATGACAAATGTAGTGTCTTTTGAACACAATTGCAATTACAATTGTATATATTTTATGTGCCGGACACACAAGCGTAGTAAACTTTTTTGCAGCATCCTGATGGATACTGACCACTGAGCAACAAGACGTGGTGTGAATAGGGCCATAGCCTTGCAAATCCTATATAAAGAGATGTTCCATTTTGTAATGCAAATTACTTGCACTTTTTTGTTATTTTATGCCTCTAAAATAATCCACAGTTTGTATATTTATTCTTGGTTGTTCAGCTGTTAGATCCAAAAGCGAGGCCTGGCTATAGAGCCAACTGTATGTTTATGCCTTTACACCTATGGAATCGGCTTCTGTAGGCGTACTATTGGGGTAAATTCACATGACTGATTTTTTTCTTCCAGCATCCAAATCGGCTTCAAATACCTGTCTGAACACGGTCTCATATTTTTCTGTTTTGATAGGAGTTTTTGAGATACGCATTTTAGGCGTGATTTTCGCCTTTTTTACTCCAACATTCAGATTTTGTGCCAGGGCAGTTTTGGGGAGCCAATCCGCATCCAAAAAAATGCACCACAATTGTGAACAAAGTTTTGAAGCTCTCCATTGATTTCTATGGGCCTTGTACTCGTGGAAAACACCTCAAGAATTATTATTTTTCAGCGCTATAAAAACACTGAAAATTAGTGCAGAAAACGCTCGTAAAAACCACATCGCATGAAGGACACGTTTTTTCAAAGGGATCAATGAAAATGAGCTGGGGCGCTTTTTAGTCGTCTGAAGCTGCTTGGGGGGCTGGAATCCACGGCGAAACCGTGTCAAACCATTGTGTTCTTATTCTTAGACCGCGCCCACCTGGGGCAAATTTGTTACAGATTTTCATAGGAAATTGCATGTAAATGGGGTTTTTAGGAGATGTTCACACGGCGTGTTGGATTCTGTTTTGGATCCGAAAAATGCATCCAAAAGCGCTGTGTAAATTGCATCCAACACGCAGGTGTATGTTGGATGCGATTTGGCTGCAGCAGGAAAGCAACCTAGAGTTTTAAATAGGGCGTCTGCTGCGTCTTTCGGATCAAGAATTGACATGACGATTCTTTGAATGGATCCGAAAGACGCATGTAAACACGCATCGGTGATCACATTGAAAGCCATGTAAATCACACTGCATGTTAGATGCGTGTTTGGGTCCGTTTAGGGTCCGAAACACGGATCCAAAATCGGATCCACCACACCGTGTGAACATCCCCTTACAAAACTTTATTTACATGCTGCAGAAAACCTGCAGCGGATTGCAGACTCTGTACAGAGTGTGAAGCCTTGGGAAACCACAGATCCAGAGCTACAGCTAATTATTAACGATAAAGTTGTGTCCTTTCCAATTGTCAGTGACGTTTCTGAAAAGGGAAATTCCACCCAGCCCGAAATTCTCAGTCATATATCCCTTTAAAATGTGACGTGCTGGTTCATGTGAATGTGGAACAGGTTCCTCCACTCATTGTCCTGTCCATGTGAAGGAAGTGTTCAAGTGCACCGTTTTATTTGACGTTTTTTTATAGTGGAAAGTTTTAATGCAGAGAAGAGACAATGAATATTCAGCTACACAAGTCCTTTTATTAGGACCACTTCCCTTTTCAGTGTGGGCAGCGTGTAGGTCATGAAGGGGTATGTTCAAAAAGCCTCACGGGAAATGAGGTTGGACCCTGCAGCGCCACCTGTTGGATGTAGCGTTCCTCAAGTCACATACACTTCGGAGTCTTGAGATGTGAATGCCAACCAGATGTTCAAAGCTCAGTGATTTGAGGAATGCTATATCCAACTTCATTTGCTATGATCCTTATTTGAATATATTGATGTTTTTGTGGGCAAATAATGATGTATAAGTCTCCACACACCTACAGCATTACTCCTTTCAAGCTGCTGATAAAGGAAGTCAGGTGGTGAGCTGGGTTGGTGGGTATATGAGGTGTGGGATAGGCTGTCTGCACACATATCCCTTGTTGCTTTCATGGGTGAAAAGGCCAATTTGCCATAGTTGCAAAAAGAGAGGATTACTGGCTTTCACAAACGGGGGGGGGAAGAGGGATATTTGGCCAAGCCAGTATCGCCCATCTGCATACAGCCGTTTCGGGGTGTTTGGCCCTCGTCAGTACAGAGCAGTCACCATTTCTTTTCCAGAAATGGTGACTGGGGATGTGTTGTACCCTCTTCACTGGCAGAAAAAAGCTGTGAATGGTAAATGTCACCTGGAAGAGGGTTGAATCTAGGGAGCGGGGAGACCGGATCAGGTTTCGGTCACACCGGCATTTTTCTGAGCTGTTGTTTTTACAGAAGAACAAAGAGAATGTTACCCCGTACGTCCCGCTGATTGCAGGGTAGATGCCAACAAGCTGACTTCAGTTACACTCTGGGGCAGTCGGACCCCTTCCCTCAGCCTGGAGTCATCCTGGAGAGGTATAACTTACACAAGTGGAGGAACATGTACTCCCCGCAGTATAAACACTCTCTGCACTCTGTATTGTGACCAATCTGATAAACCTTGTCCTGTTTATATCCTACTGAAAGCACTGGAGCGGATTTGTCCCGTTCAGCAGTGGTTTAGTCGTCCCTCCATAATGCAGGAACACACAACCTTATGGAGAATGTTTCTGTACTTACATAGTTAATATTCCACATCCACACCCTTGAAGATTTCATTATCCTGATCCTCCCTGGTTCATCTTACTTCACTTTTTTTTTCTAGACGCATTGTTCTGTATCTTACAGAGCAAGAACAGGGCCGTGGCTCCTGGTGACCTGACTTCTGGTATTTCTCTTTGCTCGATACTGGGAACTTGTAGTGTCTTTTTTTTTCTTTTCTTTTTTAATGCTTAGTGAACATTCCTGCCTTTTTTTTTTAAGGGTCTCAACCTAAAAAATTACTTTAAAAGGGTTTTCTCACTACTAAGATTAGCTTTTAACATGGACTTTAGTTAGGAGATGAGATTTTATGCTCTGAGTGCATACAGGTTTCTATGGTTACCAGACCTTAAAGGGAACCTGTCACATAGGTTATGCCCCCTTGCTGAGGACAGTACAAGCTAGTGTCAGACCTGCTGTTCCCAGCGCTGTGTCCCTTATTCTGTAAGATGCAGCAGTTTTAGAGCATTTACCCCTCAAATCTTATTCATGAGCAGGTGTTAGCTCCACCCACCAAAGGCTAGCTCCGCCCACTGACAGTTATTCACATGTTTCTACCTATTCAAAGTAATAGGTTTGTCAGTTGAGGTGGGCGGGGCTAGCCTCCGATTGGCCGGGTTTGAAAAAAACGGACACTGAAGGACTCTTCGAATGACTCTTCTGGCTGAAAACTGCAGATTTGAGCATTAAATACACGAAAACTACAGCATCTTACAGAATAAGGGACGCAGCGCTGGGAACAGCAGGTCTGACACTAGCTTGTGCTGTCCTCAGCAAGGGGGCATAACCTATGTGACAGGTTCCCTTTAAGGGAGAGCTCTAGCACGATCTATGGGCATAGGTCTCTGTCTAAAATGGGAATAAAATTGTGACTCAACTATTGGCACAATCAATATCACAGCATAAGGCCCTCAGATTCTTGAGTGGATTGAAATCTGGGTAATTAAGAGGGCATGTTAAGGGTGCTTTCACACGATGCATTTTTTTTTCCCCCAGAAATGCACAGCGTTTATTGTGTATTTCTGCAAAAAAACCACCAAAAAAGCAGCGTGTGAAAGCAGCCGAAGACTCAAACCCCTTGACATGAATGCCAGGCTCCTAGGTTTGCTAGCAGAGCTTTGCCCAGAGCATCTCACTGCCTCTGCCAGCTTGCCTAGTGCCATCTCTGACACAGGTGTGTGGTGCACACGTACAGATCCAGATTTCCACATCACGTGAAAGAAACCCTCATTCATCAGACCAGGCCACCACCTTTCATTGCTCCATGGTCCGGTCTGCTATTCATGTAGGCACTTCTAGTGGGCACGCGGACTGGTCTGCGGCTGCACCGCAAGCTGGGATGCAGTGTGACCTGTTTCTGTCATAGTTGGCACTAACCTTTTCACCAGTTTGTGCCACAGTAGCTCTGTTGGATTGGACGTGATGTGCTAACTTTTGCTCCCTATGTGCATCAGTGAGCTCTAGGTAGGGCTGCGTTCACACGGCAAAGACTAAATACCTTGTTGAATATTTAGTCTTTTTTTTTTTTAGCATGCAGGGGGACGGCTCTTGTTTGCGGATGCGCCCGTCCCCCTTCACACCCACATGTTCATGTTCTGTCCGAAAACCGGGCGGAAGAATGAACATGTTCTAAGTTTTTTGGACCCCTGGCAGTGTTAAAAAAAAAGGTCAGGCAGAAAATCCTTTCTATTAAAGTCTATGAGGAGTGTTGCTTGTCTTTTTTCAGACGGACACTTTCTAAACCGACAAACCGGCTGAAAAACTAATAGCCCTTGCTGTGGGGACAAGCCCTAACCCTGTCACCAAATTAGTTGTCCTTACTTGGAACATTTATGGTAGGTACTAACCACTACTTATCAGAAACACCAAACCTGTTATTTCAAAGATTCTCTCACCCTTTTTAATGTCACCCATGTTAAGGCCATGTTCACACAGCTTATTTGCGGGGTATAATTACGCCCCGCAATTACGCCGTGTGGACGGGAGCGGGGGGCCGGCACCTCGCCAGCCCATAGACTATCATTACTAACGGCGTGTATATGCTGCTAGTAAATGACATGTCACTTATCTCCCCCCGCAGCGGATTCACCGAGCGGGGAGAGGAGACATAATCCATAGTGCTCTATGGGAACTGTGGATTACCGTAATGACTGGGACGGATTCCAGCCGTAATTTGCGAACTCCGGCGCATAATTACGGACTGAAATACGTCCCATTTTAAGCAATGTGAACATGGTCTAAAGGGGCTTTACCACAAAGTAAGAACCCCTGCACTGGCTGCCCGTGCATGTGAATGAGGAGAGCGAGCCTTTTGCTTGCTGTAAGGCTATGTTCACACGGCTTAATTGCGGGACGTAATTACGCCCCGCAATTACGCCGTGTGACCGGGAGCGGGGGAGTGAGTGGGGGGCCGGCACTTCGTCGGCCCATTGACTTGAATTGCCAGCGGCACGTATACCCGCTAGTAATCACATTCAATTCTCCCCCCGCGCGGATCGCCGAGCAGGGAGAGGAGACATAATCCATAGTTCTCTATGAGAACTGTAGATTACCGTAATGAATGGGCCGTTTTCGGCCCGTAATTGGCGCACTTCGGCACGTAATTACGGACCAAAATACGGCCCATTTTAAGCCGTGTGAACATGGCCTTAAACGTTTGAGATGTGAATCACTCTTTAAAGGGGACCTGTGAAATCTCCTAACACGTCTCTCTTAGTAAATACTTGTGTTCGCCATGAATTAACAATTTGGAAGCAGCTTCTCCTAGATCTGTGTTGAGTTCTGTTAATCCTCCTAAAAAATGTATTACTAATTATCAACTGGATGTTACCAATTGAGGTAGTCACAATCTGATGGTGTCCACTCAGTGCTTCAGAGTCTGTGCTGGAGCGATCGCAGAGGTAACACCTAGTTCACTGTATGGTGATACATTTGTAGGAGAAATAATACAGGAACAATGCTGCAGAATTAATTCACTAAAACAGCCCTGGCAGATGATGTCCTCTTTATGATTCCAGATGTTTATCACTTCAATGTTTAGGTCTGGAATAACCCCTTTAAGTCTGATAAAAGAGGTTTTACAGAGCCTGCTCTTCACAGCCAGCTTCAGGCTCGCACTTCCTGTTTAGGTACTTGGCCAGTTCCGCAGCAAGTGACTGATATTTCAGCTCTGCTATTCCTAGGCCAGTTTATTAGAGGACACAGCGGGAAGTGACATTACCATCCTGGCCAGGGCTGTTAGAGCAGAGAGAGACGGTTGGTAACCTAGAATACCTGTAAATAAGCAGGAGACTAGACCTGCTCTAGTTTTGTAAGGAAAAAGGAACCAATATTAACACCTTAAAGACTGAGCGTTTTTTTTTTGTTTTTTTTTAATTATGGGGTTGACGTTTGTTTTTTCCTCCCTGCCTCCAATAAGAGCAGTTTCTTTTTTATTTTTCCATTTACAAAGAAATATGAGGGCTTTTATTTTGCGGGACAAGATAAACTTTCTCATGGTCATTAACCGTACCATAGAATATACTGGGGAACGGGAAAAAAATTGTAAGTGGGTCGAAAAGTGGAAAAAAAACGTACTTGTGCCATGTTTTTGTGTGTGTGGTTTTTTTTTTTTTTTTTTTACCCGGGGTTCACTCTCTCCGGTATAAATCGTTTTCTGTATTCCGCATGTTGATACAATTCTGGCAATACCAAACATGTAGGGTTTGCGTTATGTTACCATAAAAAAAAATTCCAAACATTTTCTATTTTTGAAATCCCAACCAATAACTATTTTGCAATTCTACCAGGGCTGTGGAGTCGGAGGCTATTTTGCAGAAGTCGGAGTCGTCATAAAATGGACCGACTCAGACTCCCAAAATATATAATAAGTTGGTCCAGTTAGTTCGATGCAAAGAGCAGGAGGAATTGGGTCCGGCCAGTGCTCCTGCTCCCATATCTTCAGCCTCATCACATGAGGAGTGTAACTGATGACATGGAGCAGGCAAAGCGCTGCCCCAGGGGATTTGTTTCTGCTCCCATGGCAAACAGATTTCAGCAAAATTTTTCACCTGCTTTAAAGAAGTAGAAGAGTTCAACCATTCATCAAAACTGACTGTGGCTGAGACAATTCCTTTATACTCTGACATTGTTAGAGATGTTGCCCCTGTGGTCACCACTTTGCCCCCAACCCAAGTTAGTGTAGAGAGGCCGTTCTCTAGCCTGGAAATAATGAGATAAGATGTGAGGTCATGTATGCAGGATCTGATGGGGGCAATACTATTTCTCAGAACAAATTCAGAGACTTCACAAATGTTCCTGCAGTGTTTTGCAGATTTACAATTTTTTTGTGTCCTAAAGTCATGTCCAATAAATATATTTTACACTGACAAGCAAAATGGTAACAATGGTTTGAACTTGTGACTTTCAGACTCCATATCTCACCCTCCATTACAGCTTTGAGGCTACTGTAATTTTATATACAGTCATCTTACGTATCTTATACATAAATTTGACTTGCAAGTATTTAGCATCTGCTTAGTTATAGTTGTGCTCCTAAAAAATCAAACTGTTAATTTTTATTATTTTGTTAGTAGTTGGGAAATCTGCCTTTTTGTTTTCAATACTGCCTGAATCTTTCTGGGCTCTGAATCAGATTCAAGCATATCTTGACCAAAATCTGATCCCAGGTCTTTTCTACATATTCCCAATGTTGGTGCAGACTGGACTTGGATAAATATGCAGCTTTTTCTTCAAATCTACCCACAAGTGTTCAAAAGATCAAAACATTGTTACCCTTTTGCTTGTCAGTGTCTGTTCTACGTAAATAGCTTGATTATTGTACCGTAAGGTGATAAACAGCCTGTTACCATTTTACTACAGTAAAGTTATCACTTAAACATGCGGCGTGTATGAGGGAGTCAGGAGTCGGAGGTTTGGGAAATTGAGGAGGCGGGGCTTCGGCTTGCCGACTCCACAGCTCTGACTTCTACGATGGACTTCGGTAAGGGTGCATTTTTTGTGGCCTGAAGTGTTCTTTTTATTGGTACCTGTTTGTTATAGATGTGACTTTTGTGATCACTTTTATTCCGGTTTTTAGGGGACCAGAAATGACCAAAAAGTCACAATTTTGGTTTTTCAATTTTTTTTTTTCTTCTACCGTGTTCAGCGTATGGATAAATTGTTATATTTTAACTGGACTTTTACTGACGTGGCGATGGGGGGTGCGATAATTTGTACAGCATATTGTATTGTAAAGACAATGCGATATAGGGTGTACAAAGCTGGCGGTTTTACCACTTCCTGTCTGGTACAGCAAGGTGAAAATGCTTTTGGATTTTGGACGGCTTTTTCAATTTGCTGTGTGGATCTAGCCACACAGGTCAGGTTTCTGCTAAGGAAGGAGCCCGACGGCCATTTTCTTCTCCTAAAATGATTATCCCCTAAACAAAAAGGGAAGAATTTTCGATTTAAATGTATTTAGAATTTTTTTAGTGGGCAGTCTCATCAGTGATTGACGGCCTTCCTTATATTATGTTATTATGTTAACCACTAGTAGCACCACCAACTGGACTCCTAACCCAGAATAAGCAGGAAATAAATGAAGAAAATACAAGTTTTACTAACTTTTTCACCAAAGAACAGTCTATCAATAATCCACTCGGCTCTTCTTGCTCTATTACATGCTCCCAGTAAATAACATGGCATTTTCAATGTCACAGGTTTCCTAATCGGTGTGGTGAGAATACCCCTTTAAGCCAATCATGTGCCTATCCTTTGCTGATTGATGCCGATTGTCACCACTGCTGTTTGGTTTGCTGAGATGGACGCTGTATTTTCTGTAGTAAGGATGTTGGGTGATTAGGACAGCCAAGTCATCCACTGCCCAGTAACATAACCATGACTTGCACTGCACTCTCTGATGTCATGTGTTCGTCTGACACTGGTTTTGTGTGATGCTGATTTGTGTGTTTGTTTTTGGAGTTGATTGATTTTCCGTATTGCAGGAGCCATGTGGTGCTGTCATTTTCCTGAAGCTCTTTGTGCAGGGTCCGCTTCAGATGCAGAGCATAATGTCCTAGGTCTCCAGCTTTAGGGCTCACCCACACAACAAGTATTACAAGACAGATTCTGGCTTAAAATTCTCCTCTGACAGTAAAACCATCCCCATTGACTTCAACAGAAAATACGCACTGTAATTCATACAAAGCCTATTTTCTCGGTTGATCAGAATAAAAAAAAAGTTCATTCTTCCGTTGTATTCAATGTGCGGATCGGCTTCCAAAACGACACACGAATGTTTTGGATGCGGATTTGCGTCCAAAACCCCATAGACGTGAATAAGGCTCGTTTTCCAACTGTAAATCCACCGGAAAAAAACAACCTAAAATCTATAAAAAAAAAAACTCTGTCTGCTGTTTTCACCGGTAGAATCTGCTGAGTAAATTTTACTACAGATAAACGTAGCTTAAAAATAGATATCTTTATTCATTATTATAATATAGTAAAAAATTATAAAAGAAGCACCTAATAAATACTAAACAGGGTAATACTGTAGCGATCAGGACTAGCCTAGGAGGGGTAAAAATGATATCCACAAACAATAATGCATAGCATATAATATATATAAGGACTATTCATGAAAGGTAACAGCATGTAACACATTGGTAAACGTAGGATAAAATAACCATATCATCTCATCTTAATATAATAGTGCATATTTTAAATCCCACAAGATCCTAATACTTCATCTAATAGTAACAAACATGTTACCTGTATCAGCTACCGCCTAACAGCACAGTCCCGACATTTTTACCCCTCCTAGTCTAGTCCTGATTGCTACAGTGTCAGGGCATGTCCCCACTGCACGGGTTTTCGGCCGGTTTTTCAGGCGGTTTGCGGTTTTGCAGACCATCTGAAAAACCGGCCGAAAATTAGCACGATTGTGCTCTATGGGAAAACCCGCGCAGCAGTCCCCACTGCACGGGTTTTCCGGCCACCCGAAGAACATTCCATAAGCACATTCTTTCGTACGGTTTTCGGACGGAATATGTGCAAGTGAATGTAAAGGGGGAGAAAAGCCACCCCACCCACCTCACCCCGCGGCCGTGTGCATGGCACACAAACTGGACAAATACCGGTCGGATAAAAAGACCAGTATTTGTCCATTGCTGTGTGAACGAGCCCTTACCCTGTTCAGTATTTATTAGGTGCTTCTTTTATATTTTTTTTTACTATATTATACTAATGACTAAAGATATCTATTGTTAAGCTAGTGATTCTACTTTGTACGTTTTCTGGCTTTTTTGAGTAAATTTTAGGCTATGTCTACACGACAGTGACCAAAAAACCAGCTGAAAACCAAATCCTAAAAATGTGACGTTTTTTTTGTCCACTGCCCGTCAAAAACAGTTGAAAAAACGTCCGTTTTTGCAGAAATGCACAGCATTAAATTTGCTGTCTATTTCTGAAAAAAATGTCCGGCGCTAGTAAATTTTCTGCCTTGTTCTGTTGTTTTTGGCACATGTTGTAAAAAGTGACCTGCAAATAAAACGAGCAGAAAAGAGACGTTCTGTGGACGTTTTTACTATAAAAGTCCATGGGAGCTGTTTTCAGACGGACGTTTTTGTGTGCGGTGGAGACATAGCCTAACTAGTCATGCGGACGTTCCTAAAGGACGTTCTCAGAAATGCAGAGTCAAGAGTGTTGGCTTCTCTTCTGTAGATTCACCATTGGTTCATCTAGATGGTGGGTTATACGTGTAACTTTCAGTTGTTTGTACTTTACTTTGTACTGGTCTGAAATTACACCGTGCCTTCTATCTCTGCTACTTGGAATCAGGCAGCACTGTGCTGACAGAAGCACTCCTAACATCCTAGCTGATCGCCTATAATGCACTTGACGCTTCAGTTTATTTTGAACATGAGATTTTTGTCCAGTGCCAGGTTTAAAGGGAACATGTTACCACCTATTCCACCTACACTGATATACAAGCTGGCTGAAATGGTGATGTCAGGTTCTCTTCAGACTCCATGTGTCACGGTGCAAATCATTAGACCCGTGTAACAGACACGAATCAAGAGGGTCCTTGAGGATGAGCTTAAGAAGAAAAAGCTAGAAGTTTTTTCGGTTGGAGAGGATAGCCTATGTGGTAACAAGCAAGGCTGTGGTGTCGGAGGTATTTTCGGGTTTTCGTAAAATAAAAGGGACCGACCAACTCCCAAAAAAAAAAATTTTTTGTCCAGTTTTCTTTCAGGCAAAACAAAGGGAAGGGGGTTGGCCCCATCTACGGGTTTCCCCATTCCAGCCTCCCCACATGGGGAGTGTAATTGATGCCCAAGGAGCGGGCCCCCCCCCCCCAAAAAGCGGCCCCGGGAAAAGCCCCCCAGGCAAACAGTTTCAAAAAAAATTTTTCCCCCACCTGCTTCAAAAAGTAAAAAGTTCAACCATTCATCAAAACTGACTGTGGCTGAGGCAATTCCTTTATACCCTGAAAATTTTTTAAGATGTTGCCCTGTGGGCACGCTTTTTTCCCCCACCCAAGTTTGTGTAAAGGCCCCTTCTTAGCCTGGAAATAAGAGATGGATGGAGGTCATGTATGCAGATTGATGGGGGCGATACTATTCTCAGAAAAAATTCAGAGACTCCACAAATTTTCCGCAGTTTTTTGCATATTTTAATTTTTTTGTCCTAAAGTCATGCCCAAAAATAATTTTACACTGACAAGCAAAAAAGGTAACAATGGTTTGAACTTGTGACTTTCAGGGTCCATATTTCCCCCATCCACTACAGCTTTGTACGGGAAACTGCTTTATTTTTTTTACTCATCTTTAAAATTTTTACTTAAATTTTGACTTTAAAGTTTTTGCATCTGCTTAGATGTTTTGTCCTAAAAATCTGTTTAATTTTTTTTTATTTTGTTTTATTTGGTAATCCCCTTTTTGGGTGAATTGCCTGAATCCTTCTGGGCTCTGAATCAGAAAAAGATGTCTTGACCAAAATCGATCCAGGTCCTTCTACACTTCCCCAAGTTGGTGCAGACTGGGGCTTGATAAAATACTCTTTTTTTTTTCAACTCCACCCAAAGTGTTCAAAAAATCAAAAAATTGTTACCCTTTTGCTCATCAGTGTCTGTTCTTCCTAAATAGCTTGATTATTTTACATAAGTGATAAACAGCCTGGGGTTAACTTTACTACAGTAAAGTTATACTTAAACGTGCGCCGTGTATGAGGGAGTCGGGAGTCGGAGGTTTGGGAAATTGAGGAGTCGGGGCTTTGGCTTGCCGACTCCACAGCCCTGGTAACAAGATAGGTGAAGTTAGCAAGATGTCTGGGCATCCAAGCCAAAGAAGTGCACAACCTTCTTTTGTTTGAGGGCCACCTCACACCTCAGGCTCGCAAGCTGCGGTCATGTCTGAAATAAACTTTTTGTTGGGGATAAGGGGGAGAGTTAGAATTTTTTTTCCATCTACAGGTGTTGTCTCACCATGAAATCATTGTTTCAAAGCCACAAACAGTTTTACATCCATGCATCCTGTCACTGCCTGGTCAAGCTGTGGGGAGTTCTATAGCAGCAATAAGCATATTGGCTCTGTATTCACAGCTCTTCTAATTGCATGGACATGAGAGCAGGAGAACTTATCTATAAAGCAGAGGGACTCTGTTCCCAAGCTGCCAGCAATCCGACCTGTGGTGAATTCACTCCCCATTCTCAGATCCCAGCCTGTTTGCACTCTCTTATGAAATCTGTCTTCTCAACAAAGCATAAAAAAAACCAAAGCAATATATTTGCAAAAAGTCTTCAGCTATCTGTCCCTACTGTACATGTTAAAAGCTAATCTTTGTAGTGAGGCAACCCCTTGAAAATAAAAAATATAATGTATTAAATGATTAGCTTGTTACATATTTGCTTTATTAGTAATTTCGGCAAGTTTAGAAATGTTTACCTTCTATATTTTCTATTAAATGAAGGTCCCGATTTGTCAAAAAAGTGTCAGTGTGGAAAAGTAGACGAGTCTGTAATTTGGATGACCGCCAACCAGCCAACCCTGTTTACAACTACTATAAACTACAGTCAGGAAGCAGTATGCATGGAAACCTCTCCACATCAGGGGATCACTTACTCTTTGTATACTGGGCTCTAGAGGTGGGACACCCACCAATAAGTTATTCCTGTAGTATCTCTACATCAGAAGGATGTAGCTGAATTGTGACAGCAATGCCTTCTGAACAGTTTGGTATCGGACCACCGTATCTACATCCTGACTGGGGACGTACAGCACATAATCACCTACTGCAAGCAGCCCCAATTCTCAGGATGTGCACCTCTGCTCTGGACCGTTCCTTGTTATGATGAATCCAACATGGTGATCAGCTTGTTAATTCTTATTTGGCCTGAATGGCTACCTATTTAAAGGAGTTTTCACAGAGCCACAGCCAGCTTAAAGAGGACTTCTTGCATCCAGAGGAACCTCATGAAGTAAAAGAAGACAAAAATACAAACACTTTCTTAAATCTGCTTCAATAGGAGAATCAAAGTCTATCACCTGTAATGCAGTTTTTTTTAAAAAGCGCTGGCCCTTTAAGATAGTTCTGAAGTAGGACCAAGTCTTCACATGACAGCTTGATGGATCACTATGTTGACAGTTGTGTCAAGAGTAACTGTTTCTGAGCTGGGAGAGTCCTCTGTGCGGGGGGTGGGGGGGGCCGAAAGTCAATCATGTGCACCCAGCGCAGTTTATATAGATGCTTGTGTGCTTTGAGGAGGAGGCTGAACCAACAGGTAAACTTTGTCACACTGTTTCCTCCGTGTGTGTGTTTGTAAAACCCGGGATTACCTGTACATTGGTTTTCCCACGCATAAGGAATTTGCTGAGTTACAAAGTGAAAGTAAAAAACCTGTCCCCCGTAATACCAAGGGAAATCCTTAAATTGCTAATGAAATGTATTGAGAAAAGTCTTATAATTTCATCTACTATAAATTTTTGTTTGTTTGGAGGTAATAGGTACTCTTTAAGACTCACACTTCCTTGTCAGGCTGTGGGTGGTTCCATAGCAGTGATTGACTTATCCGTTCTGCCGTTCCTATTACAGTGACATGACTGCCGGAGATTTATAAAGTGTAGTACACAAGGCTACAGAGCTTTAAAGAGTGAAAACGTCTAATTTAGTAAAGTAAATTCCATTGCTAGAGATAAGCTTGCAGGGAGTGACGCACCATTCTTGAACTGACACTGTGGCATTTTTGGTGCAATGAAAAAATAAGAAGGACGAAACAGGGGGTCAGAAACCCGGGGAAAAATTTTGTGCACTTTAAGAAGAATAAAATACTTTTTCCTATAAAAAGAAAATAAAAATACAATTTTTTTTTAATAGTTTTTCATTTACCTCTCCCTACATGTTAGAAGTTAATCATTTTAGTCAGAAACCCCCTTTAATAGGTGACCAGTTCAATTTTTTAACTGGAAATGTGTAGGTTTCCCATTTCTTTTTGGTAGTGAAAGGGCTACTTATTGGGGGAAAGCCCTTTTTCCCCAAGGGAGGGGTTTGTCTTACTAAAACCCCCCTTTAAAGGGTTTTTCATCACAAGCTTTCGCAGATTGAGGAGTCAAAAATCTCCAGACCTCCTGAATGGCTGTCATGCTGCAGAGCTGTCCTCCCACCCCACGGGCCTTATCCCTTGTAAAGAACCCTGTTTGGTGTAAGATTTTATAGATAGCTGAACTGATGAAACAAATGTGGAAATCCCCTTAAAGCCCCCCCCCTCTCTTGTTATATGATGAGGAACAGATGTATAAGGTTTTTTCTTGGGTGAGGGGACGGTGTATAAGGGTGTTATTGTGGGAGAGGGGGGAATCAGCAGCAGGACTCAGAAATACCCCCGATCCTTCACTAGACTAGAGAAAAGCTGAGACAGCCTTTTTTATACAACGCGCCATAAAGGGATTGTTTCCTTTCTTTTTCCCACAACAGGCTGAATGAAATTTCAGACAAAAATCCCAGAAAAGGGTGTGGCCCCGGCACTTGCTGCAGAAATAGATGACGCACAGATTACTCAGATCTGTTTTTATAAATGATTTGGGGAAAATAAAAACCAATTGCAACACTGCTTTTTTTTTTCTGTCCCCTCTTAGAGATATGATCTTTGTACGGAGAAAACCCCTTTAAAAATAACATTAGAAACATAATATGTAGATGTAAAATGACTTTTCAAGGTTATGAAAAGTTTTTTCCTAATTTTTGTAAGCTTTTTCCTATAAAGTTTCCCACTAGTATAAATACTTGTCATTCAGGAGACCTGATTGCTGTCATCCTTGTGGTAATTTATTATAACATTGGCTTGAGTTGTTGATGTTGTTGTGATTTGGGTTTTTTTTGCCCGGGTTCCCAAAAGAATGGGGGTTTTTGGCTTAAAGGGCAAGTTTTGGTCTTTGAAGTTATTATTGCCCTATATATGACAATGTATTTACTAATTATTTTATATTCCTGATTTGTACCGAGTATGTTGTCCATCAAACTACTGCAAGCTGTCTACTAACTTAAAGGGGTTGTGCCATGAGTGGAAAACATGGGCGCCGCTTGCAGCAGCGGCTGAAGAGCTGACCACATTTGCGCTCTCTCCATTCTGTTCTATGGGAGTTGTACAGCCGAGCGGTGTGTTTAGCTCTGCTCAGAACTCCCATAGAACAGAATGGAGAGCTTTGCGTAAGCGCTACCGGCACTAAAGTCCGTGTGTTGTGTTTTGGTGACCTTTTTGGTGAGTTAGGTGCAGGTCCCAAAATATTCTGATTTTCTAGGAAATCCAGTCTATCAACTCCTAAAAATTGTTGAAAGACCACGTCAAAATTGCATTTCGATGGGGCCTTTTTATGGCCCGCGTTGGCCTACAGTATTGTATTTATGGGGACCTTTCTGTATCGCCTTTATTTTATGCAAATTGTATTACCAGCAACCACCCCCCCATAATTGGTGGTTGTTTTATTGGATTTTGGCATTTGTGAATCTCCCCATGCATTATATGTGGTTTTTGCATGCTGGGGAACAGGTTTAAGTTAATGTGGTTTATATTAACTGTTCCCCCAGTGGAAGGTGTGTGAGCTGCTGCCAGCTATTACTGACATTATTTTTCCCAGGGACTATGGGTCAGAGTTTCCAGCTTCTGGAGTCGTTAGTTTCCAAACCCTTGGCTGTGAAAAATGGCCAAAATTGTAGTGTTCCTTGTAGGCTTAGCCTGGATATTCCTTGTCCAGTTGCTTTAGCCTGGACTGTACCGTTGCCTACTCGCTCTCCAGCTGCTCAGGAATGAAGGTAACAAAAAAGCCTGCAAGGGGCCCGACGGACTTCCAAGTCCCAACGGTCGTCTAGTTAGGAATGGAGGCCTTTATGATGTCATGAAAGCCTACATCCGTAACTACGAGACTGTTGTAACTCAGAACGTCGTAACTCGGGGACTGTTTGTGTTTGTGAACACTTGAGTACTTTTATGATTGTTCTCATATGTACAAACCACTTCTATACCTGCTGCATTTGGTCTTCCTGAAAGGTTTCCACATTTTGCTGCTGTTGTTGCAGCAGACAGAATTTTTTTTTTTTTTTTATTAAAGGGGGTTTTCCACCCCGTGTTCCTTCCCCCTTACATCAGAGGAGAATAATTTAAAAAAATCATATGAGTCATGAAGGCTGCGTGGTAGAGGGAGGGGTGAGCGGTAAGGAAGAAGGGATTTTCTCTAAAGTTTACTCAAAAAATATTTTCAACTGGGGTTTCTTATCAGCGACAACTCATCACTGCACCTTTTTCCACAACTTTAAAGCTCATTTTATTTTCCCTGTCAAAGATAAATGAACAAGGCCCGCCCGATACTCCTTGGGCATGTCTAATGTAAATTTAGGTCTAAGGGGGACTGAGCGTGTGTAGCTCCCAAAGGGTTTACTTTTGTAATCGCGTATATTTAGAAAAAGTGATTAAAGGGTTTGCCACGATGTAATGTTGCGTGGGGTTTCCCCCAAAATGGGTTTTTTAAACACTTTTTTCAAATATTGTGATTCCAAAAAATTTTCAGTCTGAGAGAGCTACAGCCCTTTCCCTTACATGCCCCTTGGTTTCTTCAAGAGTCTATTGATACGGCCTAAAGAGTGGACGGGCTTGCCAGAGAGCTTCTTATCTAGGATTAGTGAGGGAAATTTTTAAAACACCGGGGGAGCAATATGTTTTCTTTTGTTAAAAGAATAAACTAGTTGTAGTTATAATACCTGCTTTATCTGGAAGGGAACTGAAGAGCTTTTTAAACTGCTGTTAGAATAGTGTTCCCCTTTTTTTTATTAATCCCAAGTTATTTTTTTTTTATTTTTGTGTACATGTCACAAGATCCCCTTTTGCAGCTCGTGCTCTGCTGTGTTCTTCTCTCCTCTCTTCCTCTCTCTCTCTCCTCTCTCTCTTTCAGCTCCTTGATTTGTTTACATTACATTAGCATCTTAGCAGATAAGGCTCCTGACAGTGCAGTCTGAGGCTGTCTTGCTGTATTGTGAATCCACTGTTGTACTGTTTATTATTTCACTTAAGTTTTGAGATGCTCCTTTGGCTTCCTCACTCCTCATTCCCCCTCCCTCTCTCCCCTGCAGCTTCATGACTCAGCGTGATTTGTTGACATTCTGCCTGTGCTAACAAGAGAGGGGTAAGAATCTATCTCTCGGCAAATCCCCTTTAAATACCCATTTTGGAGGATCCCACGTCAACATTACATCGTGGCAAAACCCCTTTAATAGTGGTAAAACCCCCAATACAAGGGGCAAGCTGCAGGTTTCATGGTTCCACATCATACTTCAAAATCTGCACTGATTATTTGTGAAGTAGGAAGATGCCAGAAGGTATCCTGAGACCATGGATGACGGCACGCATGAACATCTAGAAACTTGCCAGTGATGAATCACATTTCGGGCTTGCTTCCTTTTTATTTTTTTTATAATTGGGCTACTAGGAAAAGTTAGACACTTTTTTGAGTGAAGTAACTCGTTCTCATGATTGTTTCCTGTCTCTGCTTAAAATAACTGGCATCTATTCATGTGTTCTTTGGTGTGCGGAGTGTTGAGTGGACGCAGATGAGCTACCACTTCAGTTTTGATGTGATAATACACAGACGTGTTCCTTCTAAAATGGTATTTCCTATTGCAATCGGTTTAGAAAAAAACAAGCGTCCACACCCCAAATGAAGCAATAAATGGTATATCATATACAGAGTATACTTTATTACAAAGACGCCATGATTAAAAACGCAGAAAACAGGCTAAAGAACAAATACTTTGCACTGGGGTCAATACAGCAAGTGGACAAAACCTATGGCTGGAGAGTGTACGTAAGGAAATGGTGGAGAGACACAACTGGATGAATATTCAGAAAGTATAAAGAACATAAATAATCAGACACCGTTATATAAATTAAGTATAAGGGTATGTTCACATGGTGTAATTGCGGCGTGCATTTCGCCGCGTATTTGCGCTCCGATACCGTCGAGATGCGTGCCGAAATTAGGGTTTAGGGATTACGCCTCCTCTCCCCACTTGTACAATACAATCGTATTGTACGCGCGGGGAGATAAGTGACGTGTCAATTACTTGCGGCGAATAGGCGCTGCAAGTAATGACTGTCAATGGGGCCGACGGGCTGACAACCCCCCCTCCCCACCCCACCCTCCCCCCGCGCGCTCTGCGAGAGTATGTCGTATTAGCGCGAGCTCTTGAAAGACGCAATGTTTTGTGGCGCTTACTGTACGTGCTGCAATACATCGTGTGAACATACCCCAAGCAATGTAAAACGCGTATCGTCATTCGCACATTTTACATGCGCCTTTCGGATGCGTAAAACAGATCCGATCAAAGATTTGAGATGTCAATTCTTGATCCGTTTTACGCAGCAGACGCCCTATTTAAAACTATAGGCTGCTGCACAGAAAATGCATCCAAACACGCAGCACACTTTGGGTCCGTCTTTGGATACGAACTACGCAGCGTTTTCTGGATTGAGAAACAAATTGAAAAGCACTGTGCGAACATACCCCAAATGGTCCATCAAAAATGTATAATGTTACGCAATATATACGTTTTACGGCTATGTTTACGCAGCAGTGATTTATTGATAGATTTTTAAGTGGATTCAGTTTTCGCAATCTGCTAAAAAAGATCTGTGAATCATCTCCATAGACCTCTGTAGAAAATCTGAGCTGTAGTCTGAAAACTGGCACAGAAATCTTAGGTTGTGTTTCTATCTAATACCCTTGGTCTCAACTTTGTGTTTAACCAAATTTGTCCCCTGATGTGACCGGAATAATAAGAGGGGCCGGTCGAAACATGTTGGGACGGGACTGTAGGGTCTTTTAGGGACTTTGTAGGGGAGGTTCCGGACAGGAACGCCCTTATAGGTGCGAATCTCCTGATTTTGGATAGGCTAGGGACTAGCTTTTGTTTAGGGCCTGATAGGGTCTTTCGCTTTGTGTTTTTTGTGCTGGTCCCGGTATATATATTTTTTCAGATTAGGCCATTGTCTTTTTTCATAGAGAGCTACATTGTTTTTGTGGTTATAATTTTAGTAATTATCATTAAAAGTAAAATTTTAAGACCATTTCCCTTCTATCTTTTGTTTTAGGCCATGTTCACACGGCTTAAAATGGCGCGTATTTCGGTCCGTAATTACGCGCCGAAGTGCGCCAATTACGGGCCGAAAACGGCCCATTCATTACGGTAATTCACAGTTCTCATAGAGAACTATGGATTACGTCTCCTCTCCCCTCCCGGCGAATCCGCCGGGCGGGAGATAATTCACCTGTCACTGCTAGCGGCGTATACGCGCCGCTAGCAGTGATAGTCAATGGCCGGCGAAGTGCCGGCCCCCTGCTTACTCCCCCTCCCGCTCCCGCCCCGCCCCCGTCCACACGGCGTAATTGCGGGGCGGTAATTACGTCCCGCAATTAAGCCGTGTGAACATAGCCTTAGGGGCACAATACACTCATTTAATGCTCCTTAAAACTGTCGTGGCGGCGCCTCTTTTCTGACACCCTTTGTCTCCATCACAGCACAGGTCGGGGGACTGTCTTTCATGGTATCCTGAGTGATAGGAGTTGAAAACGAGTTGTGAATTCCCATGGACAAGGCCGCTGGTTTTGTTTTTCGCTTTTATTTCCTCACGGAGTCTTAGGCCGTGTTCACACGGCTTATTCCCTACGGATTTGTGCGCCGTATTGAGCTCACAAATCCGCCGTGAATAAGGGGCGGGGGCGGGGCTGGAGCGCGGCGGGGGCGCCACTCCCGGCCCCATAGACTTCCATTATCCACGGCGCGTATTGCACCTGGATAATGTGCATGTCACTTTCTCCCCCCGCGCCGGATTCGCCGAGCGGGGAGGAGCGACGGAATCCATAGTTCTCTATGAGAACTGTGAATTACCGTAATTACTACGACGGATTGGCTCCGTACTGAAGCGCAAATCCGGCGCCAATCCGTGCCCAAATAAGCCGTGTGAAGGAGGCCTTAGGAATCAATCTATTTGCTGTTTGGAGAGGCCGGCCGTATGCAGACACCACAAGGCTTCTAGCTTTGCGTTTCGTGCCGCGCTGATGTGTTGTGGTGCCTCAGATTCCTGTCCGTGATCCATCATGTGTCGCGGTGCTCGTCAGTGTGTGAGAGAACTGCAGTTTTACATGACGGTATCCAGTGGGAGGGGGGCTGTGTTCTCCTAGATGTGGGAAGGAGGTGGGCGCAGCTGCTACGGCTGAGGTACAGGCACAATCCTTCCAGCTGTAAAACATTATTATTTTTTCTACACAGGAAATTGCAGGATCTCGTTGTGTCATCCATGGTTTTGCATAGCGGTGATGAGCTGTTCTGGATCCCAGTGTAAAGCCACAGAGACCCCAGTCGCTGGCTCTCCTCCCTGTCTCGGGGTCACTGCCGGCTGCTCGCTCGTGTGCAGAGCACAGGCTTTTCGCGTTCATGCCCGCGCACGTTAGAAATGCAGTTTTTTAATTAACAGGTCTGATGGTGGCTCTGAGAGGGGGTTGTTAATGGCGCTGGGGATGTCTGGGAGGTATTTACAGCGGTCTTGTACATGTTTATCTGGTGATGTCTTCTGCTAGTAATAGAAGTAGTGTCAGGTGAAGTAATACATGAAGAACAGTGGTCAGAGCTATAGGTGCATACAAGCCTTTGGGTAATGGTGGCTGTGGACCCGCTGATCGGGAGATGCAGTTATCCGTTTATCACAGCGACTAGAACATAGAGTTGCATTAAAAGCTTTTCTCTGGGTCAATGCCAAGGGTTCATGTGACTCCTACTATTTAAAGAGGCTCTTTGCATTGATCAGTCCCTACTAGTTAAAGCTGTGGGAAGCTGTGACAGGTTATGTTGACATGACGGATTAAAGGTACAGTATTTCACAAAAGTAAGTACACCCCTCACATTTTTGTAAATATTCTGTCTTTTCATGAGTCCACACTGAAGATAGGACACTGATACAATGTAAAGTAGTCAGTGTGCAGCTTGTATAACAGTGTGGATTTGGTGTGTTCTCAAAATAACTCCGTCATCATTGTCTAAACCGCTGATAACAAAAGCGAGTACATCCTTAAGTGAAAATGGACAAATTGTGCCCAATTTGCCACTTTCCCTCCATTGTGTCATGCGACTTGTTAGTGTTGCAAGGTCTTAGGTGTGAATGAGGAGCAGGTGCGCTAAATTTGATGTGATCGCTCTCACACGCTCATATTGGTCACTGGAAGTTCAGCATGGCTCATCATGGCAAAGAACTTTCTGAGGATCTGAAAAAAAGAATTGTTGCTCTACATAAAGATGGCTTAGGCTATAAGAAGATTAGCCAAGACCGTACAGCAGATTACCGAGATAGGTTCCACTCATCAAAGTGTCATATCTTCAGTGTTGTCCTATGAAAAGATATGATACAATATTTATGAAAATGTAAGGGGTCTACTTATTTTTGTGAGGTACTGTATATCCACACAGCTGATTTGGGCGCCGAGTCGGACAGAGACACTAAATCGGTGCCCAAGTCTGAATGTAGTTCACCTCACGGTGTTTCTAGTGGAAAATCCACATTGTAGTTGACCTTCAATATATTGCTCCTTAATACAATAACCCCCTCGTCTTCCTCTTTACCTCCATCAGCGCTGACTGCAGGCCGTCTCTCCTTGGTCTTCTGTTTACTTCTTCCCGCCAGCCGTCGACGCGGCACCACTAAAGCTGCATGTTGGCGGCTGGGCCAGAACGGTGTTGGGGGTTCCTCCTCTGTTAACCCAGAGTTGCCTTATAAGGTTTATGAAAATTTGGTTTCTAACCTGGACAATCGGATAATCCAGTTATAGTCATTACACGTAAAAAGCTTTAAAGTAGTGAACAACCGTTTCTGCACTGTGGCCATGTGACCACCGGTGATATCCCACAACGCTGCTTCTGTAGATGGAGATGTGTTAGGCTATGTTTACACGGCTTATTATGCTATGTGCACAGGAGCGGGAGCGGGGGGCCGGCACCTCGCCGGCCCATAGACTATCATTACTAGCGGCGCGTAAATGACCTGTCACTAATCTCCCCCCGCGGCGGATTCGCCGAGCAGGGAGAGGAGACGTAATCCAGAGTTCTCTATGAGAACTGTGGATTACCGTAATGACTGGGACGGATTGCAGCTGTAATTCGCGCAGTACGGACTGAATTACGGACTGAAATACGTCCAATTTAAAGCCGTGTGAACATAGCCTTAAGGGTTAATGTTGACCACACATGCTGAGCTATTTGCAGCCGATATGACAGTGCATGTCCTTAATATCCGCCCTCCTTCCATGATTTATACTGATCATCCTGAAATCAAGAATTAAGAGCATCTTCCTCACTTGTGTTGAGATTAGTGGTCAGAAGATAAATCTCTATGGGCTCATAAGCTCATCCGTCTTCCTACTGAAAAGCTGCTCACACGGTTACTACTCATTCAAGTACTAACCTGATGATGAGTGTGAAGGGTTTGTTGAAAGGCTTCTTATTGACCACAGCGCCTCTGTTGTCTGCATGCGGCTGCTAACCAAATGATTTTCATTTTGCATTAAATATGTGATCAACAACTACAAAGTTTTGTTGTTTAACGGTATATTTACACCGGTATAATAATCTCCCCATTTGAAAGGCACTTAAAGAAAAACACATAAACTTCATGTCATAATAAAAAAGAATCATTATAGCAGAAAAAAATGGCCGCCGGGCTCCTTCCTGTGCAGAAACCTGTCCTGGAATGCAGCAGTAGGTCAGACTCTGAGTTACTTCCTGGTTAGGCTGACTGACATAACTGAGCATGCGTGCTGTGCTCCGTCAGTCTAACAGACTTGAGGTCAGGGCTGTGGAGTCGGTAAGCCAAAGCTCCAACTCCTCAATTTTCCTGACTCCTGACTCCCTCATACATGGCGCATGTTTAAGTGATAACTTTACTGTAGTAAAATGGTAACATCAGGCTTTTTATCACCTTATGGTACAATACTCAAGCTATTTATTTAGAACATACTCTTACAAGTAAAATTGTAATGTTTTGAACTTTTGACTTTCAGGCTCCATATCTCACCATCTACTACAGCTTTGTACATGAGGCTTCCATCATCTTACCTATCTTTATACTTACATTATTTAGTAATTAGCATCTGCTTAGTTCTTCAGATTCTTGTTATGTATCTGCATTGTTGCTGTTTTGCTCCTAAAAATCAAAATGTAAATTATTATTTTGTTAGTATTTGGTAAATCCACCTTTGGCTTTCGATACTGCCTGAATCCTTGTGGGTTCTGGATGAGATTCAAGAATGTCTTGACCAAAATCTGATCCTCAGTCTCTTCTACATGTTCCCATGTTGGTGCAGACTGGACTTGGGTAAGAATACAGCTTTTTCTTCAACTCTACCCACAAGTGTTCGATTGGGTTGCGGTTTGGGGACTGTGGCGGCTAATACAGCTACTCTACTTCATTGTCCTTGAACCATTCCTTCTCCAACCTTGATGTCTGCTTCAGATCGTTGTCCTGCTGGAACACTGTGTCGTCCTTCTCATACCCATAGTACTCAAGTGTATGAGGTAACGCCTCTTGTAGGACACTCACATATAGCTCTGCATTGAGGTCACCATCGATCCTGGTCAAGTATCCAACATCTTTGTCTGTGAAACATCCCCAGATCCTCAGGCTTCTTCCACAGAACTTGACAGTTCCTCCAGCTTCTCGATTCATTAGCCCCCTTTTCCCTTGATTCTTCCAAACCAATTTGCCCCCATCAGAGCCCGCTCTATTGACTTTCATCTAATTTTTCCAAATCGCCCGTGTCCGTTCTTCGTAATTTTTTGCAAACTCAGGCCGACGCTTCTTATGACGAGATTGAAGTCAAGGCTGCTTCATCTTTTTTTCGATCCATCATTCCAGACCAGTGTAATGCGTGTTGCACGTTACTTGCATGGACATCTGTGATCTCACTCTTACGAAGCCTACGAGCCACCTCCACTGCCGTGTCTTAGCGTCAGAACTGATCGACCTTGTGATGAGCGACTTGTTGGCTCTGATATTTCTCGGGGACGTCCACCTCTTGGCTTTGGAATGGATGGACTTCATTTCATATTCTTCCAGCTATCGGGGCCTCACCTAATGCTGTTTGGCAATTTTTTTCCCCAAGAGACCGCTATTGATGAACTGGATGATGCTGTGTCTGTTTTCTTGGGAAATTTTCTTCATGGCTGCTCGAACCAGTGAATCAGCCTAATAACACACTACTATTAGTGAATGTGAGTACAGGATCTAATTTGTAGTAACAAGAAGAAAAAGATTGTCGGACCACCAGGAGCAAAACAGTAACAATGCAGTTACGTGACCAGAATGGATTCAATGGGTTGGGCTACGGATATGGAGGCCAATACAGGAACTCTACTTCATTGTCATTCTTGTCATCCACCAAAGGAACAAAACACAATGGGGCAGATTTATCAAGGCAGTTGCGCCAGAATTCTGGCTCAATTTTGCACCAAAAACCAGTTTTTCGCCACATTTAATGTGTGTTTTAGACCGTTTCAGACGCTTCTGCGCCTTGTCCGACAAAGGGGCGTGGCCTCTTAAAAGAGCTCGTGGCTTCGCGAGAAAAGGGGCGTGGCTTAAGTGCGACCAAAAATGCGCCCAGATTTTGTCGGCGTTTCTGGTGTGAAAGTAAGACAACTTAATTGTGGTACAGAGTTAGACTAGACAGTTCTAACCTGCACCAGATTTATCAACGCTATGATAAATGTGGCGCATTATAGAACTGTCTAGTCTAACTTTACACTGTCTAAAAGTAAGACACTTTTGATAAATCTGCCCCAATGTGTTTTTAAAGTCATTAGGTCAGTTTGGTTCCGTTGGGCTCCGGTCCCTCAGAAATCCATTTTTTATGGTGAAAATAGCAGAGGCTGCTGCGCTATTGTTTCCGTAAAAAATAACTGATTTTTGATGTTTTGGGCTTTTTATTTTGCCTTGAGTTTGATGTGAAACAGATATAAATGGATTGCTATCCATTTGTATGTTTTTCTGTCTAAGGGTGCGTTTTTTTGTTTTTTTTTGGTGCAGAAATGTTGTACCCAAAAACGCACAAAAAAACACACTGTGTGAAAGCACCCTAAAGGATTCTTTTTAATTACTGTGCAGAAATGTGCAAAAATATCAGACTTACAGATGTTCATACGACGGGTTTGGACGCTGATTCTGGGCACTGGTTCTGAGTGTAAAGCGATTTACACTGTGTGCTGTGTAAAATCCGGCATCGCTGTTTCATAAATGGGTCCATCGGGTTTCCTCCGTGGAGTCAGCCATTGATAGAACATGTGACAGAGGTTCGGAACGGAAACCTCCAGGCCTTAAAGGGGTTTTGCCACAAAGTAAAATTGACGTGGGAAGCTTGCAAATGAAAAAACAAACATTTTCACCATTCATTATTATTAAAAATTCTGCACTGTTTTTGTTTTAGCTGTTCCCTTAATGATCCATTGTTTACACCTCGTCTCCAGGGGATACGACCAGGGCTGAGAGCTCCTCAGTCCTGGTCGCACATGCTCAGACATCACTTCTCCTCTCAGGCAGCTACTGAGTGTTCAAACCCCAGGTGCTGTCATTCTACTCCTGTCCTCTGTACTTCTTAGTAATTAGTCAAACAGTGCAAATAAATAAAAAAGAAACCTCAATGAGGTTTGTGCATTGACAGAGAGAGAGAAAAAAATACAGGTTTGGTTCCTGCAGGTATTTGAACTGAGGACCCTTGTGCCTGGAGGCAAAAACTTTATCTCTCAGCCACTCACAATGCTTTACATAAACAGACCTTTCTTTGACTACAGAGAGGAAAGGCCTGGTGATGTCATCCTGCTGGGTCACATGATACGCAATTCAAACATCACACACGCCCCCTTCTGAGCACACACAGCTGAAGAGCTGGATACAGGAGGTATGAAATGAGATTGTGGCAAAACCCCTTTAATGAAAAAAAAAGAAAGCAGACATCTGTTTTAAACTACTGAAAAACGGAGACACTGATTTGTAAATGGAAGTTAAAGTATCCAGGTTTCTTTTTCTAATACATCAGTTTTTAACAGCTTTCAAAACACAGGTCTGAACCACCTTAATTTATAATCCACAATTCGACAAACGGATGTATTAGAAGAAAAAAAATCCCGGATGTTTTGACTTCCGTTTACAATCAGTTTGTCTCCGTTTTTCAGCAGTTTAAAAAAGATATCTGCTTTTTCTTCTGATATTTCTGCTCATGTGCAGTAATTAAAAACGGATTCTTTGAATGGACAGAAAAACATAAAAATGGACGATCGTCCTTTTAAATCCATTTCACAAAAAACAGAAATCTTACGGAACAGAGCCCAGCTGAATGGATGACTTCTAAAACCCATTGGAATCATTGAGGGACCGTTCTTCCGTGTCATTTCCGTTTTTAGAGACTCAAGATGGAAAGGAAGGCCATGTCCACACTGCACGGGTTTTCGGCCGGTTTTTCAGCCGGTTTGCGGTTTTTCAGACGGCCTGAAAAACCGGCCGAAATTGAGCACAATTGTGCTCTATGGAAAACCCGTGCAGCAGTCCCCAACACACGGGTTTTCCGCCCAACGGTTTTGCCGCCCGCGGGCCGCTTCAGAAACATTGAGCTTGTTCATTCTTCTGTCCGGTTTCCGGACGGAATATGAACAATTCAATGGGAGGGGGGAGGGCTGTTCTCCGCTCATCCGGGACGGCTGCAAAACCGGACAAAAACCGTCCGGTATTTGTCCACTGTTGTGGGGATGCGCCCGAACAATGGATTTTACAGCGCAGGTGTGGATCCACCCTTACGAAAATGCTTAAAGATACCTGCAGTGGTCATTGGAATTCATTGAGAAGGAAGCGTCCCGGCTTGAGCGGTGCTTCGGAGTCGGGGTTGGACGTGTCTCTTACACGTTGTGCAGATTTGGGAACAATCTGATGTTGGCTTTGTAATCTCTTAGAAGAATGACGCGCTTAGTTAGTGTTTGTAGAGTCGGGTCCTTATGCTTTTAGGCTTGTCAGAATGTCTTTTATGTGTCACATGTGATCTGTCAGTCTCTGTAGTGTTGGTCCTTAACCATTTCAGTCCTGGTATTTGCAATCCTGTACAAAGATGCTTAGTCAGGCGCTGCCATCCACTCCCACTTCTGCAGTAAATCCGGATGGTTGCCACATGGAAAACTGTTAAAGGGGTATTTCCGTTTCATTGATTAGTTTTAACTACGTAGGCGAAAGTACATAAAGACCATTACCAAATACATTGCTGTTCTGTTGCTTCCCTTCTAAGGCTCGGGTCTTCACAGCACAGATCTTCCATTTTGATTTTCGATGAATTTAGTATCTTGAATCCACTGAAAATCTGACGGTGCCCTGTGCTGCATAGACAGCTATAAAAAATCCATGCTGTAGTCTACACAGCACGGATTTATTACAGTCGGGTTTAAAATCCGGCGGAATATGCCCCATGTTATATATTCTGCCGGATTGTCATCGTGTTCCTGGTTATTCAATTGTACCGACCGTGGTGCAGCAGTGTCAGTGACGTCCGATTTTGGATGGCATTTTGACATTTGCGGTGTAGATTTAGAGTAAGGCCTCGTTCACACGGCTTATTCTGGGACTGATTCCAGCCGTATTGCGCGCCGGATTTGCGCTTCAGTACGGCTGGAAATCCGTCCCAGTCATTACGGTAATCCACAGATCTCATAGAGAACTGTGGATTCTCTCTCTTCTCCCTGCTCGGCGAATACGCCGAGGGGGGAGAAAGTGACTTGCACATTATTTACTGCGTGTACGCACCGCGAATAAGGAGTGTCTATGGGGCCGGCGAGCTGCCGGCCCCCCGCTGCACGGCAGCCGGCGTAATTGCGGGGCGAAATCCGTCCCCGCAATTACGTCGGCAATAAGCCGTGTGAACATTGCCTAAGTGTACGTCCACGCAGCAAGAGTTTCCAGTCTGTTTTTCAGATGGTTTTAGGATTCGAAAACTGATGGTCAACCATCCCCTAAGATTTCAATAGAAAATCCAAGCTGCAGTCCACACAGCTCAGATTTCGAATCCGAAAACAGTCTAAAAAAACTTGGGACATGTACATTCTTCTGCCCGGTTTTAGGGCAATACATGTACTGCTCAATGTTTAGGGGAACGGCCAAATCTGCAAACTGCGAACAGAAACCGTACCCCCTAAAAATACCGTTCGGATTCTTAAATTAGAATCCAACTGCTGTGTAGCCGTACCCTTCGGAGCAGATCTTATCTTTTGCTTCTACAGACAAGTTTCTCTAGCTACCGGCCACCTCTCTCAGCTTTTAGGGTTCACATGATGTATTTGCGGGGTGTACTTTGGCAAGTAATTGTGCTGCAATGTACTCTAAGTATGCTCCGCAAATACGGTAAAATCATAACCCTCAGAGTGCTGTGATAAGCTGGCGCATTTCCCAGCAATCGGCGAAAATGAAGGTAATAGGAGGCCAGGCCATAGCCCTGTTGAAAGAAGGTGCTGGCCAGTGCGTACTTTCAACAGCAGCGCACAAGTATGCACCCCAATACGGCATGTGAATTCCCCCTTAAAAGCATGAGCAGTGGTCTGGATGATGACTGGATCCCTACTTTGTTCCTTATCTGTGTTTACTTGTTGAGAAGCTTCAACCCTTTAGAGCTCTATAGTCTTGTGTACTACAATTTTTAAACCACCTACAGTCATGTCTCTCTGAGGCTCAGCTATCAGTAGGAGAGCTGGTATGCCAGTCCCTGTTAGAAAAACCACCCCCAGCTTAACCAGGAGTTGAGAGTCTGAAGCTGGCTGTCACTCTGTAGCAGTATGGTGAGACAACCCCTTTAAGTGTTTTTCTGCTAGAATACTGGTTGAGCTTCATGGATATACCATTTTTGTTTACTTTCTTGTAACTAACGTGTTGGGTTTGGTGCCCAAACGCCGTTATCTACAATGCACTAATTCACAAAGTTCTTTTGCTGGGGAAGTTCCTGTCACCTCGTCATTTTGGCTGCTGCAGGGGTAATGTAGTTACTCACGTCATTCTCCACTTTGGCCCATAGAATTGAATTCCAAACTGCAGACTTCCCTATATGAAGTCCCTGTCCCTTAATAGTCCTTATGTACAGTGCATGTCCTTAACCTTTTTTTTTTTTTTTTTTTTTTTTTTTTACTTTTTGGGTTGTTTTCTATGGATAGCCTGGATAGATATTGCTGGGTGACTAAAGAGCAATTAACTTGGTTATTGTCAAGCCAACCGGCTCCGTTTCAAGTATACAGAATTTTGGCCATAGGTTGCAAACCTTCATTCAAGGGTCGGACATTGACTTACTAGTTATCCTTCTTTAATAGGTGGTATTAGAGCGGTGGTTTGCTTTCTTCTGCAGAAAAGCTTGTTTGCATGCCTTGCATGTCCTGGCCTGTAAGACTTCATACACCAGCTGGCAATCTCTGCAAAGAGAAAAGACACCCTGTGACGTCTAACCAAGCCCTAAAGGTGTTTTCTCACCATTCTGTTTCACATAGTCACAGGCAGCTTCAGGCTCGCACTGCCCGCTCAGGCTGTGGGCGGGTCTGTAGCAGTGATTAGCATATTTAGCTCCTATGTAAGCTGAGCATTAGTGACATAAGTGCAGTAGATTTAAACTGGAGTCAACAAAACTGCAGAGCTCCAAGGAGAGGAAACAAGTGTTTATCAAAGATAAACAGTCTAATCTTGTTAGAGATAAATACTCTGTTCCATCCCACCAAGATGCTGTCACTCCCTGCTCTCTGTCTAATCAGGAAGGGAGATATGGACGATAACCTAGGGACACTTGTGTGCACTCAGAGCAGATAAAATCTCATCTTTTGAACAGAGCAATGACAAAAAAGACATTAGTTTAGTGAACGTCTTCATTTAACTTTCCCTATATGTTGAAAGCTAATCATTAGAGTGAGAAAACTCCTTTAAGGCTCAATCTACACAGCAGTGGACAAAAAACTAACTAAAACCAAATCCTAAAAACATTCATAAAACTGAGGGTTTTTTTGTCCATGGCCTGTCAAAAGCTGCTGAAAAAAGTTAGTTTTTGGCCCTTTTTTTTTTTTTGCAGAAATGCAAAGCATTAGATTTTCTGTGTATTTCTGCAAAAATGCAGTAAAAAAAAAATCTGGCGCTTTACATAGACTCCAATAATACATTTTCCTCCCTGCTCTCTCTTTTTTTGAGAGTTTTCAAAAAAACGACCAGCAGCAAAAACGAGCAGAGAAAAAAACGTTCTGTGGAGACAGCAGAAAGTTTTTACTATTAAAGTCTCGTTCACACGGCTTATTCTGGGACTGATTGGCGCCGTACTGCGCGCCGGATTTGCGCTGCAGTACGTCTGGAATCCGTCCCAGTCATTACGGTAATCCACTGCTCTCATAGAGAACTATGGATTACGTCTCCTCTGCCTGCTCGGCGAATCCTCCGAGGGGGGAGAAAGTGACATGCACATTATTTACGGCAGGTACCGGCCGTTATTAATGTGTGTCTAGGGGGCGGGCGCCCTGCGGGCTCCCGGCCCCGCCCCCCCCTGCACGGCTGCCGGTGTAATTGCGGGGCGAAAGCTGTGTGAACATTGCCTTAAAGTCTATGGGATCTATTGTCGGTCGCTTTTTCAGTGTTTTAAGAAAAACGCTGAAAGGTTGTTTTTATGTGCTGTGGAGACATTGCCTAAAGGGGTGTTCTCACAAGATGTTTCACGGAGCCTGCTCTTCACAGATAGCTTCAGGCTCCCACGTCCTGTTTAGCTGAGGGTTGTTCTACAGCATATCGGCTGTATTTGGTAATGATCTTACCTCTGCCTATCAATGAAATGGGAATAATGCTTTAAAGCTTACACTCCACTGCAGCATGTTGTCGGATTCTGTAAAAAGTTCAGGATTACAGTATTTGTAATATGACTTTTACCCACAAAGGGTAACCAAAGTCACAAGTGACCTTGATACAATTTCCAAAAATCTCCCCACGGTAAATGCCCTCGCCTGCTTGGCCTAAAGAAATCTGTCTCTAACACGGGGTTCGGTATCCTGCCTTATGACAACCTGAGGACACAATTGCACAGGCAAAAGCTGATCTAGGCTGCTATCCAGGCAAGTGTATCCTGTGACCCCTTTGTGACTGCTCAATAGCTGGGACAGATGATGGTGGGAAGGGGCAGATGTGTCCCACTGCTTCTGGCCCCATGAGGGACACACTTGATGGTCGCTCAGTAGACACCATATGTTACATCCATAAGAGCAGCTAGAAGAGGGTTGATGCTTGTGAACCCCCCGCTATTGACTGTTTCGGGGGG
>JAODAL010017518.1:0-77510 GCA_025379985.1 Phyllomedusa bahiana
TTTTTATATATTTTTATATATATATATATAATTTTTATATTTATGGTGTGAATATGTATTAAATTATATCTCAGCTGGAAGGCAACAGCTGTTGTAAGAAATTTAGTTTTCATACAATGCGCCTAGCAACTGTAGCTCCGCCCACTACCCCAGTGAGGAGAAAGATCCAACATGGCGATATTATACGATATAACAGTGTCTGTTAGTAGTTCACACACTGGGTTGTAACTGATAGTTACTGCTTATCATTAGTATTACTGCACTATATGTTCTTATTTTTGGGGATTTCTCACACAACCCCTTTAAGAAGACATCTTGGTGTTTTGACCTGTCAGACACACTATATGATTGCTGCTCCACAATACTGTAGAAGCTAAGTGGCTATTTCTGGATATTTATATATATCCGGATATCTATATCCAGTTATATATACAAGCTTTACAGACTTATTTCATCTTAAGCTTTACCTATTGGAGTCATGTGTAGTTCATCTACTGCAGGTCACATGGGGGGATGTTGAGGCAGGTTTGAATTGGAAATATCAGCAATTCTGGCAACGTAAAGGGGTTTTCTCACTACAATGATTAGCTTTTTTAGGGAAAGGTAAATGAAGACTATTACCAAGTACATTGCAATTTAGATTATGGGCTGCTCAAGAAATAAATAAGATTTTATCTACTGCTAGTGTACACCAAATTCTCTTGGTTACTGACCACCTCTTTCTCTTATCAGACTGATTCAAGTTGCCATCAGTTAGTCAGTCCAACCATGGTGAGGTCACTCTCTGCTGTCTTATCTCTAGAGCTTGTTTACCTAAGTTAATGACATGTTTTAACGATTAGGATCTGTCTACACGGCAAGGATTAATAGTCTGTTTTCGCCCCGGTTTTGGACTTTGAAATCGGTTGAAAACCAATTGTAAACCTTCCCCATACACGTTATCAATAGAAAATCTGAGCTGTGGTCTACAGAGGATTGGATTTTCTGACGGTCGGGTTTCAAAACCTCCGTTTTTCAAAACACTTGGAACATGCACATTCGGATATCCGATGGAAAATATACTATTCAGTTGTCTGGATCTGAAGACCTTGGCAAAAAAATGGGCCAAAAGACGAAAACGGAGTGTAAAATGCTGGTCGAATGCAGCCTTAGGGGCTGTTTACACGGCAAGTGACAAATACCGGTCGGTTTATCCGACCGGTGTTTGCACTGTTTTGCAGCCGTCCCCACGGCCGCGGGGGGGGGGGACAGCTTTTCTCCACGATGAGCAGAGAAAAGCCCTTCCCCTTCACATTGAGATGCACATATTCCAGACTGAAGAATGTGCATGGTCATTGTATTTCTGGCGGCCCGTGGGCGGAAAACCCATGCAGTGGGGACTGCTGCACGAGTTTTCTATAGTGCCCCGTTCTGCTAATTTTCGGCCGTTTTTTCAGGCGGTCTGAAAAAAACGGCTGAAAACCCGTGCCGTGGGGACATGCCCTTAGAGCTCTGTCGCCTTGTGTACTGCAGACTATAAACTTCCTGCACTCATATCACTGTAACAGGAAAAGCAGAGCTGCTATGCCAATCATTGCTGCAGAACCACCTTCAGCCTAACCAGGAAGTGGGAGTCTTAAGTGGGCTGTGGCCCTGTGAAGCAGCATGGTGAGAACACCCCTTTCAGGGTATGTTCACACGGCGTAATTGAGGCGCGCATTTGTGCTTTGTACGCGGCAAAATGCGTGCCGCAATTATGGTAATTCATAGCTCTCATAGAGAACTATGAATTACGGCTGGTCTCCCCGGGCGTACAATATGATCGTATCGTACGTCCAGGATAGGAGTGACATGTCAATTGTTCGCGGCACTTACGCGCCGCTGACAATGCATGTGAATGCATGTGCTGCCCAACCCCCCCTCCCCCGCTTTGGAAGTACATGCTGATCAGCGCGTGCTTCCAAAACACCCGGCGTATTGCGGCGCGTACAGTACGCCGTGTGAACATACCCTAAGGCTGCATTTACACATTGTGTTTTTATTGCAATTTTTAACTGAATCAAGAATGCAAGCAATTAAGAATGAATGCATTTGGGTGCTTTCACACAGCGCAGTTTTGGTGCAGTTTTAACTGCGCTCCAGTTAAACTGCCTGTATTACCAGCAAGCTTTTTTCACATCTCTAAACTGTTTGGAAAGTGAGTAATCAATTAGTGGGCTTGTAATCCACAAGACTTCACACACAGTCATTGATTACTTGAAACTCCTTTCTGAACAATTCAGACAACTGAAAGAAGCTTGCTGGTAATCAAGGCAGTTTAATTGGAGCACAGTTAAGGCCATGTTCACACAGCTTAATCTTGGACGTATTTCAGTCCGTAATAACGCTCCGGGGTGCGCAAATTACGGACTGAATTACGTCCTAGTAACTATGGTAATCCACAGTTCTCATAGAGAACTATGGATTACGTCTCCTCTCCCTGCTCGGCGAATACGCAGCGGGGGGAGATAATTGACATGTGAATTACCAGCGGCGTATACGCGCCGCTGGTAATGCAAGTCTATTGGCCGGCGGGGTGCCGGCCTCCCGCCCCCGGCCACATGGCGTAATTGCGGGGCGTAATTGCGTCCCGCAGTTAAGGCGTGTGAACCTAGCCTAAAACTGCACCAAAACTGCGCTGTGTGAAAGCATCCTTTCTAAAAAGATACATGCATTTTTTTAAAATTAACCCACATCTCACCTGTGTTGTACATTAGAGTTAATTACAAAAACACCTGCATGCACAATACACATGCAGTAACGCACTGTGTAACCATAATCCTGGCAATGCTTCAACAGTAGAGATAACCTGAGGGTGATCTTGTGAACCAGGCAGGGCTGGATTTTCTGTAGACCAGTCTTGAGGGAAGGGCACCTGCCACAGGGAAAATATACTATAGGAAGACACTGAACAAATGGGCATTTATATCTGAGTTGTGTCACTATGCAGTATTTGTATCTTTGTCAGGGGCTGGTTTCGAACTCTCCATCAGTAGTTCTGTCACGTTTGAAAGAGTAGAGCAATGATGGCTGCTAAGGCAAAATCCTGGCTGACCCCATGCCCCCATAAAGTTGCCAATGACTGCGCGAGTTTGTCAGGTGCTCCATACAGGCAAACCTGCACAGCCATTTGCCGTCACAGCTGTGTGGTCATGGCCGGACTCTCCAGGGGTTATGCCTTTAGGGCAGGCATCCTCAAACTGCGGCCCTCCAGCTGTTGGGAAACTACAACTCCTGTCATGCATTTATACAATCTATAACAGTGGGCATGATGGGAGTTGTAGTTTCCCAACAGCTGGAGGGCCGCAGATTGAGGATGCCTGCTTTAGGGTATGTTCACATGTGCCTGTGTGCCGCTCTACACCTACTATTAGAAGTACGCGCTGGCCGGCCCGGCTCCCACTCTCAATGAGTTCTATGATTTTACTATATTTACGACGCAATTATGCCCCGTAGCACGCCTGCAAATACACTGTGTGAACATACCCTTACATAAGAAGGACACTGCAGCGGTGCTTGTTTCTTCCCCCTCTCCCAAATCTGCTTCTGTGTGAAGTATGTGGCCGATTACTGTGGAAAATAATAATAATTGTGTGTAAGAGTTTTTGATGGTGTTCTTGATGGACAGAGTCCAAGGCACAGATATACTCTGGGTCTACATGTTCCTGTAACGTAAATCCAGTACAGTGTACTATGTATTGAATGTATGTTATATGTATCAGTAAGTACCTTATTATGTACTGTAACGATCTATTTGCATTGGAGAGCGAGCAGCACTATACTGACGTTTGTCTGCTGTAGCCAACATCACAAGGCGCTTTATTCTGCTCCAGATAGGGAACCTTGTCCACATTCGCCTTCTCAGACAGTCCTTAGGCTTTGGCTTTAGTACAGAGATGGCAAGTTGCCTTCACAGGAAGCATCTTACAACACAAGTCTGCTGAAAGGTCCTTGTTGCACTTGATACTGGGCGACTACCAACCAATTCCTGGCTCCTTTCTCCAGTTGTGTAGAACTTACTACAGAATTTTCGAGAAAGAGGAAAGGTAATCCTAATGAAAGAAATCACTATTACCCTGCAGGGTGTCCGCATTAGCGAGAATTCTAATAGAGGAGATCAAATTTCAGCCCCCCTGAATGTATATACATGGTCTATGAGTGCATTTATACGAATATAGAGGGGAGGATAGCTACACCCTCCTCCCAGCTGGTAAGGATGACCAGAGGGTGCCCCATGATGGCAGGTGCCAGTTGTAACTAACAGCCAGCACTTTGCTGTTGTCATGGCAGCCAATGGCCTAATAAAGTTATCTTGCTGCGCCTATTAGACCCTGCCAGAGGGTGCAATAGATATACCCTGTATTGCAATGCATTGTAAAGGGGTGTTCCCATCTCATTAAGTCAATGTCTGCGACTGACTCAAAGGGAGCTACAAGACGACAGCAGAGACTTGCCTCGGGTAGAAATGAATGGAGAGAACTGTCCAAGTGCAGCCCGCTCCCAGTTCTCTGCAGTCTGCTCCTAGCTTGCTATGAGGCAGCCACAGACACTATGAGATGGGAACACCACTTTTGGTCAGACTCATATTGGTCAGATACCCAAAGGGGACCGGAGGATTAAGTTTAAAAAAAAAAAAAAGGCTAAAACCACCCCACGAGTTATTATACATAAAAACAAAACCGTAAGTAAAATCCAACATACTTGACATCTGTGTCTATACATATAGGTATGTGCAGACGGCATCTTGGATGCATTTTTGCAATTAGTAAAACATTGCACCAAACGCATCTAAAAACATACCACAAAGTGTGGAACGTATTTGAATATGTTTTCTGGACTGCAGAAACATATCCCTATTGTTTCTATTGCCTTTTCAATGCGTTAAACATATTAGGAATTGACATGTCAATAAATTGAACGTATCTGTTTAACGCAGTGCAAAACACATATCGTCTGAACGCCAATACGTATTTTACATTTAAATCAATGTAAATTACACCGGAACATTGTTTAATACAGTTTGGGGTCTGTTTTTTGGTACAGAAAATGGACTTGAATACATATGTAACAAAAGCTGTGTGAACATACCCTTATTCTTAACAGTCTCTAAAAAACCCACCCCCAGAATTGCAGTTGCCATTTCTCCAAAAAATTTTAATAAATAGTGTTCAGAAAGTCTTGTGCTCTCCAAAAATGATACTGACAAAAACTATAGTTTGCACTACAGAAAACGAGCTCTCACACAAGTCAACCAACAGGAGAATAATAAAAAAAAAAAAATGTGGGTTACAGGAAATAACGATGCACATTGCTCATATATAAAATGTATTTTTTTAACTAACAAAACAATACAAAACCTGTATAGGTTCGGCATCACTGGAATTGTACTGAGCTGCAGAATAAAGTTCACGTCATTTAGACTGTAAGGTAAATGCCATAAAAACAATGAGACAATTGCTTTTTCCATCCCCCCTCCCCTTTTTTTTTTCTTTTTAGTACAGGTTTCCTAATGCATTATATTGTACCATAACTTGTCCCAAGGAAAAACAGCTGTGATATAGATATTGGTTCCTGGAAGGCAGGGATGAAAAGTATTAGCACATCATCCCACAAAATGACTGCATCGAGAACAGGTTACAGTAAATAATTTCTTTATGAACATCATATATCCAGCTCTGGAAAAAAGAGACCACTGCACAGTTTTCTAAAAATCAGCATCTCTGAAAGCCATTCCATTCCAGTGTCCGTTGAATTTCAACCAAAATACACCTCAATCTACTTAATGTGCTTCTGATTAGGTGATCACCTGAACCAAATCTTACTTAAAGGGGTTTTATCGTTACAAAGATCATGTCTCAGATTATAGGGACAGTAAAAATAAGCACTTTTGTAATTGGGTTGCATTACCTCTGTCACTTGGTTTAGCAGATATCAGCTTCGCTGTAAATCTGTCTTCTATTTCTGCTGTTGCTGGTCAGAACGCCCCCTGGTCGATTCCTGTGCCCTAGACACGCCCCCTGCACTGTGATTGGCTGGCTGACATTTCATTCAGCCTGTTGGGATATGCCCCTAGACAGGAAATGTCATGGCCACGCCCCCTGCGCTGTGATTGGCTGCCTGCACACTCTGTGTTTACTCCCCTCTGAGCTGTTAAAATCGATAGTGAAACCAGAGTCTGCTGGCTCTATGTACATCTCAGCTCTAGGGGGAAGGATCTGGCCAATTACTGCCTGTTTAAAGGGCTTTGCCAAGAGGTTGATTCACCTCCTCACAGGTTCAGTCCTTAAGCTGCTACTTTGAAAAGAGGGCGTTCTGTTCCTCAGATCGAATGCAAGCCCCCACCTCCTTAAGACGTCATAATCTGTATTGTATAACATAAGGATTCAACACTGTGTCTGTATGAGCTGCTTGTGTAGTGCAGTGCATAGGTGATCAGCTTGGCAAGACAGAGGTTGGTAGTTCAAGCCCCATTGTGTTTTTTTTTTCTTTTATAAATTGTACACATATGTAAAGATATGAAAATATATGTGTAGACATCTATAATTTTACATATATATACACACACAGAAAGCTCCCCTATATAGTGTCCCATCCTCACAGATCACACCAAGCACTTCCAACATATGTGATACAATGCATATACTCTCGGGGATGAGACATGATGATAGGGGAGCTATGTATATGTATATATATCATTATAGAGATTGACATATATATTTTAGGTCTCTCTACATATGTGTAGAATTTGGGGGGGGGGGAGGGATATACCCTGTGAGGGGACTAGAACGCCAAACCCCTTCGTTGTAAAACCAACACTCTACCGCTACACCATCAGACCAAGTCAGTTACAGGCTGAGCAGGTTCTTCTCTCAAAGCTGATTTGCTTCTCCCCCTCCCCCCCCCCACTGTTTTCACTCATATCACTGACAGCAAGCAGAGATCTTTACTTGAAGCTGACATTTGGCCTTGTAGTTGAGTAAAGGTCTCTGCCTGTTGTCAGTACAATTTGGTTGAACACCACTAGAACAGAAGTTAAAGCTGCTGGCTTTCAGTGTGTAAACTAAGAGATATAATAGATATAACAGGTGCTTGCTGCAACTTGTGGAGCCTCAAGGCTGCAGACATAAGCATGCAGGAGGCTACAGAGCTTTTATATCCAGACAACCCTCTGCATCCCCTGCTTCAAACAAAATGATGATGTCACAGTTCTTCAGTGAGGACAGACACGCCTTGTGGGAGGGGAGACACGCCTGCTGAGAGGAAGAACACGCCCCTGGATTTCAAACTCAATCTAAGAAAATTAGCAGAACAGCACGAGCAGCTCAAACGATAAATCCCCTTTAATGAAGGAAAGTAGGAAAAATATTGCTGTGGGCTTCACAATCCTCTTGCAATAGGACAACCTGGATGGCAAAACAAGTGCTAGGAATAGGCTAAAAGGAATTTGAATGAAAAAATCATCTTTATTCCACCAAATATTGATTTCTGAACTCTTCCTGACTTAAACCATTAGTCTTATTGTTTCTAAATAAATATGAACTTGTTTTCTTTGCATGATTTGAGATCTGACAGCGCTGCTTCTTTTTTTATTATTTTGAAGATTTCTAATTTACTGCAAATAAATACAAATTTTTTTGCTTTGAATTTCAGAGACATGTCTGTAGTTTATATAATAAAATAACAATGTACATTTTTCTCCAAAAATACATACCATTGAAGAGAAAAATCAGAGAAACTGAACATTTTGCAGTGGTCTCTTAATTATTTCTAGAGCTGTATATATACCCTGCTTTAAAGTGCACCTGTCATGAGACATAGAAAATACGGTGGCCACAATTTCCTTTAACCTTAAAATGACCTCTATGTCTCTTATCTTGGGTTTCACCACTGAAGAAAGAGCGTGATGTGCATAGTAATCAGCAGTCAAACACTTACAGATACCTTGGCACAAATGCTTTTGTTAGCGGGTAGAGGCAGTCACGTAACAATGATGATAAAAGACACTGGGGGTGAGGAATGAATATGCTGAAAAAAATATAGGTTAGAAGACCACCTAGAATGTCTGGAGCACGTTTTTCAGCTATTACATGGAAAGCTATTTAAACCATAGAAATAATAATGTAAAAGAACAATTCACAGTGTTAAGCTAGGTCTACACTTCACAGAAATACTGTCAGATCTTCAGATCCGGTGGTACCCTGTGCTGTATAGACAGCAATATAAAATCTGTCCTGTAATCTGCACAGCACGGATTTTTTAGGGTATGTTCACACAGAGGAAATGCACCCCGCAATTATGGTAATTCATAGCTGTCATAGAGAGCTATGAATTACGTCCGTGACAAGTGACTGGTCAGTGCGTAATTCTAAAACACAAGGTATATTGCGGCACGTACAGTACGCACCGCAATACGCCGCGTGAACATACCCTTACCATCGTGTTTAAAATCCCGCTTTCCATTGGATTCCTGTACATACAATTGTATGCGGTCAACTTAAAATCCGAAAACCGACCACGGCTTTTGCGCAAAACCAAGGTCCAGCAAATGTCAAAATACCGTTGGATTTTGGAGGGCATTTTGACATTTGCTGTGTAGACCCAGCCTCAGAAGAGCGCCAGGAATTTCATAAAGTAATGATAAATGCCGGTCTATGCTATCGGAGCTTTTAGAGGCACCTACTGAAGAGCATGTTGTGTTATTCCGATAAATTAGCCTCTCTTTACTCTTGTCAGATATTTTCTGGTCAGATTAGCTTGTGTATCTTTGGGAGTTATATTTCTAGTCACTAGATCAACCCATTTTCATTCAGATTTTAAAATCCATGTGGAAAGAATGATGCAGATACTGCATCTGAATTTTCCAGGTCCAAGATCCATTGTGTGAACATACCCTTACAATAAATAAATAGTGCTCCAATACGTCTATTCAAATAATCTTCTTTGACTGCAGAGAACAACATTTTGCAGCATGTTTGGCAAGACAGGCAAAGTTCTTGTGAAATATTTTCATGTTTACTTCTGCTGGGTGACATTGATCTAAAATAGGGGTGCGGAACAGCCATACCAAGGGCTGTATTCGACCCTCAAAATCATGTGCTCTGGCCCTGTGCTACATGTCTCCGAGTCAGCAAACAAGTGTCAGGAGCTTTTGCACATTTGCTGGCCTATGAAACTCCTGGCACTTGTTTGCTGACTTGGGCACATCAGGCGCATCAGTAACAGCTTCAGTACATGCCAATTCTGCCCTGATATGCTACTACATATTGGGGAAAGAGAGGCATGGACATCATAGCACAAGGGAATGGAGACTCGGGCATTGCACCTAAAGGGGGTGGTATTCAGGACTTTGGAGACAACTCAGTACCATGTTATTTTACCCCAATATGCTACTGCATGCCTAGGGAGATGTGGACATCATAGCATGGGGGGAATGGAGACTGGCACATTGCATGTAAACTTGGTGGAGAAGGGGAACATCTCTCAGTTCAGCTAACACTCTTGCCCATGCCTTTTCTCCACCAATATGCTGTAGTGGGGAAATGCTATGGACGGATTTGCTGCAAGTGACTCGGCTCAGGTACAGTTGATGCAGCTTGCTCAGGTGTTACATAGTTACCCATTCATTTGCTTGGGATCCAAGTAATGCTGCTTGTTTCCTTAACAGGCCTGATATAGAGGTTTCTTCTACAGCCAACAAAACATCTTCCTATACAAATGACCTGAGGATATTGTGAGACCTATTGGTGCCATAATAACAAGCCTGTGATCTCCGCTAGCGTGTAAACACACAGTGGCCTCATTTACATGAAGCGAGCTACCTATTGTTATTACTGATTTCCTGGTCATTATATCAGATGACTGAATGACAGATCATTGTATGAACATGTTCGCAGTTATTCTTATCATTGCTATTTCCTGTACTGTAATAATGATAATTGTGGTGTTAATGCTCAGGATTGCTTAGTTGCTAGGTGCAATGATGCCAAGAGAAGCACAGTTTGCATTCTTACCATTGCAACAGGGAGAAGTCAGGAGTTCAAGCCCAGGTTTAGGTTAAGTGATATTCCTTCTTATACACTGCTATGTGTTAAATCACTGTAAGCACTCATAATGCCATCATATTGTACACAGCATTGCTGGCTGAATGCTTCATGAGTGGACTGCTTTTTTTCTTGATACCACCTTAATGGGGTTGTCTCACTACATGGATTGCTTTTTATGTTAAAAGTCACTTTGCAATGTGTGTCCATCTACAGTGTCCTATTTATTCCTAGATATAGCCTCTTGTATGGGCTGCATCAGCTCCTCAGGTCCCTATAGCTACAGACCTGTTCAATCTCTCATGATAGGCTGCCAGCACTGGTTGCTATAGCTACAGACCTGACTTCTACCTCAGCCTCGTAGAAGCCAGTAAACACACCCCAGAATTCAAAATGAAACCAAGAAAACAGGACTGAGGTGAGATGAATCAATGTAGTGAGACAACCCCTTTAAACATGCGTGCTTTACCCCAATAGATATAGAGTGTAAGGGTATATCCACACAACAGATATGTCTGTCACAAAAATCCTTTGTGGACGATCCACAGCAGAAATCTGAGGTGATGCCCTTACGTTTCTGCTGCATACTTTAACTTTGCAGTGGCGGTTGTAGGCACAGATTAGCTCTATTCTAGTAGGGCTAGTCCACATCTCAGAATCCAGGGGAGTTAGGCATCATGTAAAAAAAAAAAAATCCATGCCTCAGTTCATAGGGTGAACTATGGTGAGATTCCCTTTGAAAACAGTGGGAAGTTCCCACGCGGTTTTCCCATAGATTCTATATGAAAAATCTGTTGCATGAACGTAGCCTTATATCCCCTCTTTCCGCATCTTATATCCTGTAGGTACACATATTATGCATGTTATTCAAAAAAAAGCTCATGGGAAAAGAGATGAAACTCTGCAACGCCCCCTATTGGACGTAGCGTTCCTCAAGTCACATCCGAATCACTGAGCCTTGCAATGTTAGGGTATGTTCACATGGCGTGTTTTCATCCGTGTTACATACGATTTTTAGCTGCGTGTTTGGATCCATTTGTCGGTCCCCAAACGGACCCAAACACGCAGCTAACAAATAGCAATGTGATTTTACATTGCTTTTAATATGAGACACGCATTGGTGTTCACACGAGTGATCGCCGATGCATGTCTCACTGCGTCTTTCGGATCAGTCTTTCATAACCGTTCTAAGAATTGACATGTCAATTATTGGTCCTAAAGACGCAGCAGGAGCCCTATTTAAAATGATAGGGTGCGATCCTGCTGCATCCAACATGCACCCACACAGTTGCATGTTTGGATGCGTGTTGGATCTGTTTTAGATCAGATTGCTGCAGCGTTTTTGGCTCCGATTTCCAGATCCAACACGGATCCAAAAATGCAGTGTGAACATATCTTTAGAGGGATTAAGAAAGCCATGCAAGTTCGTTCATCTGCAGACAGCTGTTTCAGGGTGTTGCCCCTCATCACCGCAGAGTAGAACAATGGCTGGCTATGTGAGAGGTCATGAGTTTGGCTTCTCATTAGGGATAGGCAGCATGTTGGTGTGTGGAGATCTGATGCCTTGAATGCTCCACTGAAATTTAAATATTCTACATGGGTCATAGGATAGGAAAAGAGCTGAGACTCTGCAGTGCCCTGTAATGGCTGTAGCACTCAAGTCACATCCATGTTCTCTTTCCCCTGACATCTTGGGGTATATGCACATATCGAATTTACCAGCAGAAAAGCCAAGGTGATGCCCTTGGACTTCTGCTTCAGATTTTATTTCACAGTGCAGTGGTTTTCGCTGCAGATTTGGATGCAGATTAGCCCCATTTCAGTGGAGTATTTCACATGTTGGCTGCCCAACAGGGAATTTGGTCAAATTCGTCATCAAGGAAGTGACGTGACTTTTTCCCACGTTGTGGATCTCAAAAAAATAAATAAATAAATAAAATTAGGTCCTACAGCACACATTTTCTATCCAAATCAGTGGGAGACGGAATCAGTTGTTTGCACATACTCCTAGAGGACCGGCATACACGTAAGGCTATGTTCACACGGCTTATTTGCAGGGCGTAAATACGTCCCATTTTAAGCCGTGTGAACATGGCCTAAGATTATCTGCCAAAGTCAGCGGCTTCTATTGTCTCGTGTATATAGACACCTTCTGTTGGGTTTAAACAGGATAATTTATCCTAAAAAAAGATTCTTAAGAGCCATCAAAATAATAACAATAATTTGTCAAGGAGTCATTTTTCCACTAATAATCAAAATGGAAAATGAGATCAGGTTTGACTATGTACAGATAAACCAATAAGTTGTACTTTGTCTCTTCCCCTAATAAAGAAGAGACCCATTCATAATCTGCTAAGCAAAATATGGGAGTGTGTTTATATGAAATGGACATGAGTACAGGAGCCAGCTTGTTATGACTATAAGGCTATGTTCACACGGTGTATTTGCAAGGCGTAATTACGCCCCGCAATTACGCCGTGTGACCGGGGGCGGGGCGGGAGCGGGGGACTGAGCAGGGGGCCGGCACTTCACCGGCCCATAGACTTGAATTGCCAGCGGCACGTATACGCCGCTAGTAATTCACATGTCAATTAATCCATGAGAACTGTGAATTACCGTAATGAATACGGCCCATTTTAAGCCGTGTGAACATAGCCTTTAGATTTACTAGCCGGGCGACATCAAAAGACTCCTAGTTGAAGAAAGAGGGAAAAAAAAACGGTATGCTTAATTCAGGAGTCAAGTTAAGAACCTTCCAGATACTTGCGCATTTCGTGCGCTCGGCTCTTCGTGATGACTTTTAGGCCATGTCTACACAGCACTGGTTTTTAGTTGGATTTTTAAGTGGATTCAGTATTTAGAATCTGCAAAAATCCGACTGTAACCAGTGCCCCATAGACTACAATAGAAAATCCGACTGTAACCCGTGCCCCATAGACTACAATAGAAAATCCGACTGTAACCGGTGCCCCATAGACCTCAATAGAAAATCCGTGCTGTAGTCTACGCAGCATGGATTTTCTACTGTTAAAGAACATGTTCTGTAATCTGCCATTTTATGATAGATTCTTGTACAGCTTGATGGTGCAAACCTGTGCCAAAAGCCACGGTATGGCAATGTTAAAATATTGTCGGATTGTGGATGGCATTTTAACATTGCCATGTAGACATAGCCTTAGTCAGATTTGCCATTTTAAATTTTTCATAAAAATAAATGACTGGTGAGGTTTTCATGACATTTTACAGTGGGTGCTGTGGCTGATGCTGTTACTGGGGGTCCTTCGGCTGTTACTGGAGATGCTGTAGACATGACTAGATGCTTTATGTGTTACCTGGTGTACTATGGTGGTTATTGGAGGTGCTGTAGATCTTACTGGGTGTACAATGGCTGTTATTAGAGAGGCTGTAGTTGTTGTTGGGGGGCTGTAGCTAGGGGTGTTCTAATGCTCACTGTTACTGGCAGTCATGTGGCTGTTCCTGGAGATGCTTTAGGTGTTACTGGGGGTCATGTGGCTTTTACCAGAGATACTGTAGGTGTTACTGAGAGTACTGTGGTTGTTACTAAAAGCAACGTAGTTACTGGAGGTAATAAGTGTCACTTATGTGCTCTGCAGACCTGAAAGGATAGCACAGGGCTTCTCTCTGGTCCATAACGCTAAGGGTTCATCCACACAGCAAATGTCAAAATGCTCATAGGATTCTCAGTACTAAAACGGCTTTGTCCGACATGTATTCGGACACGGTTTTCAATGTGAATTTTAGGTAGCTTTTTTCTGCCAGATTTATAGTCAGAAAACGAGTCCCATTCATCTCTTTCGTGTTTTGGATCCGGCATAGAAATGTTTGGGATAGGGTGGAAGATTGAACATGTTTTTGAAAATCCAGCCTAAAGAAAATCCGAGTCAGGTGGACTACAACTCGGATTTTCAATTAATGTCTATGGGGATGTTTTTACAGTCAGTTTTTGATGGATTGGAAAATCCAAATCCGTGTCAAACATGGACTGGAAATGCTTGTCGTGTAGATGAACCCTAAGGGTTAAAGTAGGGAAGATACAAACAAAGTCTGAGAAGCATGTTTTGCTGGTAAGACACATCACCAGGTCCGCCACTGCTAGAGCAGAATGAAGCAGAAGATAAGACCTTCTCTAACTCTGAAATGAAGCAGTGTCTTTGGTAATTATCTTTATTTACCTTTGCCTAGGTGATTAAAGCTAATCAATGAGCTGGGAATATGCCTTAAATGTCCAGCACTTCCTCTACTCCTTTATCACCATGCTAACACTTTGCCCTTGATCTGACCTTGTTATAAAGACTTAGCATAATTACCTTCAACATTAATCTATGTTTCCCAGCTGACTTGTATAGTAAATGTGGTGTATGTGTTATTATTGACGTGGATGGTGATTTGCATCCACCCAGAGTCCCTTAGGGTATGTTCACATGCTGTGTTGACTGTTTCGGACCCAAACAGGCATCTAACAATGTGCAGTGATTTCCATTGCTTTCAATGTAAAACACGCATCAGCGTTCAGACGAGTGGTCGCCGATGTGTATTTTAAATGCGTCTTTCTGATGCGTCTTTCGGATCTGTTCAAAGGATTGTCATGTCAGTTCTTGATCCGTTTGACGCAGCAGACGCCCTATTTAAAACTTTAGGGTGCATTTCTGCTGCAGCAAAAATGAATCCAAACATGCATTTTTAATGTGTTTTTTTAAGATCCAAAAACAGATCTAACACGCCGTGTGAACATACCCCTAGGCTAAGAAGTGCAGGAGCTGCTGGGTTCAGCCCTGAAACTTTAAATATTTATAACCTGACCAAGAAAAAAGCTACTAAAAAAACCCTAAACAAGGCTACAACCTCGACCAGATACTGCGCTTTGTGAACCAGACCTAAATTGGTCTGACCGTTCATTGGCTGGCGAGCAGATATTGTGACGTTGCTATTCTACAGCAGTAGTTTTAAAGCTTCTGATCAGACATAAAGCCATTAGGATCCTGTCCCCTCCTTCCCTCATGACTGTTTTTCTCACCTTTCTCCTTGGCTCCTGTCTATTATGTAGCCTGTATTCTTTCCCATTCTTATCTTCCTCCTGGGACTGTTTTTCTCATCTTTTTCCTCGTCTCCTGCCTCTTACATAGTCTGCATTGTTTCCCAGCCTTTTCTTGCAGTATTTAGATGGGACAAGGTATTGCCCCTGAGGCAGGGCAGGGAGTGTGCAACTCCCAAGCTGTTTTCTTTTAATGAATGGATACTAGCATTGCATAGCTTAAGTTGCTAGTGGGTGGTGTATGTTACCTATGGGAATGTTGGTTAGTGAAGCCAACATTAGCACAGATGGTTAGTGACGATGAATAGCAGCACCTGTTACTCCGGAGTCCTGTGTGGCAGCTGCCCCCCCATAGCCCACACTGGGGTGAGTTACCGTAGTTTAGGCTACTTTGGATGCACTCAGACCTGTTTATTTTAGGATGACTTCCTGAGAAGGTTCAGAGTCTGTTCAGACATAGTGATTAAAGGGGTTGTCTCACTACAAGGATTGCTTTTTATGTTAAAGATCTTGCAAAAACAAGTCACTTTGCAATATATATCCATTAACAGTATCCTACCTATTCCTAGATATCCCCTCTTGTATGGGCTGCATCAGCGGCTCAGGTCGCTATACCAGTTTGATCTCTCCTGATAGGCTGCCAGCACTGGTTGCTATAGCTACAGACCTGGCTTCTATTGCAGCCTAGTGGAAGCCAGTAAACATGCCCCTGAATTCAAAATGAAACCAAGAAAACAGAACAAATCAATGTAGTGAGGCAACCCCTTTAAGGTGCAGTAGGATTCACTTGGCAAAAATTGCACATGGTTTTGATGAGCTGCACTTGTTCTAGCTGCAGAATTGCAGAAATCCACAGTAAACTGCTTGTGTTTTTTGCCATGCGGATTTCAGACGTGTAACAAAAGCTTGACCGCACCTTTTATATCTGAATAAACCCCAGACACATTCATGCTCCCATATTTCACATCCATGTATCTTTTGTTTAAATGCGTCCATACTAAAGTGTAAGAGATGTAGGGTGATATCCAACAGACTTTCCTCCAGTGAGTGGCTGATCCACAGAATCCCAACTACTATGCTCAACATATGTAATGTGCAGAATCTGAAACGGGTTCGATTTCACCACAGTTCTCCAAACTTTTTATTTCGACTGCTACTATGTCAATAATTTGTTAATGTAAAATAGACGCAAAGTTGTTTTATTACATGGGACAGCTGCTTACACCTTCACAATGCGAAATATGAATATGGGCAACAAGTGGAGTCATTTGTATGGAAATCACTCACTGTATGCGTCTGTGTGAAAGCCGAAAAGTATGGTAAGACCCCATACAGGCTTCTAAGTGCCCTATAATAACTGTGTACAGCAGGTTTATTGTTTGAGTCATAATATGGTTGTACATTTGCTTCATATTTACCCAACAGCTACAATCCTTTTATCTTGAACTTACGTCTATGGGCGCCTATAAAGCATTTATTTTTATTTTTTTTATCAGAAGGGGACAGTGCAGAGGAGGTGTGGGGTAGTACAAACTGTTATTTACTGAACTTGCCATTCACTGTATGAGGCATTTTTAAAAATATGGCAGAAGAGAGCACAGTTTTTCCTTGTATTAGATCTGGTTTGTTCTGCATTATTATTAAACTTGTCTCTATGTCCCTCCCTCTGTACTCAAGTTAATACTGAGGGTGCACAATATTTTCTAGTCCAAGGTCCTATGACGCTTCAATCGTAAATATCCAAAATGACTGAGAGGCCTTGGCTCCACTTTAGGGGCTACCAGAGATCAGAATGGGGGATCCCAAGAGGATATGAGGCGCCTATTTTCATTGTAGTTTTTGGGGGTTACAGAAGTGGATGTTTTACAACTATAACTAGAGAGAGCAGCCTACATATATGGCCTCCTCTCCAACTCTTCTCCTCCTCTCTGGAATCTGGATCCTATCAAACATTCTTATGGTTTGTCATGGATCTGCCATGATTGTGTCAGAAATAAAAACTCATTCGATTTAGTGGGTTGTTCATTTAGGTTGCTTAAAATAGCATATACAGCCATGTAGTACCAGTCATAGCGTGTCCACCACAACAGTGCCAGCCAAAGCGTGTCCACCACAACAGTGCCAGCCATACAGTGTCCACCACAACAGTGCCAGCCATACAGCGTTCACCACACCAGTGCCAGCCATACTATGTCCACCACAACCGTGCCGGCCATACAGTGTCCACCACAACAGTGCCAGCCATACAGTGTCCACCACAACAGAGCAAGCCATACAATGTCCACCACAACACTGCCAGACATACAGTGTCCACCACAACAGTGCCAGCCAGACAGTGTCCATTACAACAGTGCCAGCCAAAGCGTGTCCACCACAACAGTCCCAGCCATACAATGTTACCACAACAGTGCCAGCCATACAGTGTCCACCACAACAGTGCCAGCCATACAATGTCCACAACAACAGTGCCAGCCAAACCGTGTCCACCACAACAATGCCAGCCATACAGTGTCCATTACAACAGTGCCAGCCAAAGCGTGTCCACCACAACAGTGCCAGCCATACAATGTCCACCACAACAGTGCCAGCCATACCGTGTCCACCACAACAATGCCAGCCATACAGAGTCCAATACAACAGTGCCAGCCAAAGCGTGTCCACCACAACAGTGCCAGCCATACAGTGTCCACCACAACAGTGCCAGCCATACAGTGTCCACCATAACAGTGCCAGCCATACCGTGTCCACCACAACAGTGCCAGCCATACCGTGTCCACCACAACAGTGCCAGCCATACAGTGTCCACCACAACAGTGCCAGCCATAAAGTGTCAAAAACAACATTGCCAGCCAAAGCGTGTCAAGTACAACAGTGCCAGCCAAAGCGTGTCCACCACAACAATGCCAGCCATACAGTGTCCACCACAACAGTGCCAGCCATACAGTGTCCACCACAACAGTGCCAGCCATACAATCTCCACCACAACAGTGCCAGCCATACAGTGTCCATTACAACAGTGCCAACCAACGCCTGTCCACCACAACTCTGCCATCCACACCGTGTCCCCCACAACAATGCCAGCCATACAGTGTCCACCACAACAGTGCCAGCCAAAGCGTGTCCACCACAACAATGCCAGCCATACCGTGTCCACCACAACAGTGCCAGGCGTACAGTGTCCACCACAACAGTGCCAACCACAACAGTGCCAACCACAACAGTGCCAGCCGTACAGTGTCCACCACAACAGTGCCGGCCGTACAGTGTCCACCACAACAGTTCCGGCCGTACAGTGTCCACCACAACAGTTCCGGCCGTACAGTGTCCACCACAACAGTGCCGGCCAGTACAGTGTCCACCACAACCGTGCCAGCCATACAGTCTCCACCACAACCGTGCCGGCCATACAATGTCCACCACAACCATGCCGGTCATACAGTGTCCACCACAACCGTGCCGGCCATACAGTGTCCACCACAACAGTGCCAGCCAACGCGTGTCAACCACAACTTTGCCAGCCATAGAGTGTACTCCACAACTATGCCAGCGATACAGTGTCCTCGTCAACAGTGCCAGCCAAAGCGTGTCCACCACAACAATGCCAGCCATACCGTGTCCACCACAACAGTGCCAGCCATACCGTGTCCACCACAACAGTGCCAGCCATACAGTGTCCACCACAACAGTGCCAGCCATACAGTGTCCACCACAACAGTGCCAGCCATACAATGTCCACCACAACAGTTCCAGTCAGTGTCCACCACAACCGTGCCGGCCATACAATGTCCACCACAACCGTGCCGGCCATACAATGTCCACCACAATCGTGCCGGCCATACAGTCTCCACCACAACCGTGCCGGCCATACAATGTCCACCACAACCGTGCCTGTCATACAGTGTCCACCACAACCGTGCCGGCCATACAGTGTCCCACCACAACAGTGCCGGCCATACAGTGTCCACCACAACAGTGCCTGCCATACAGTGTCCACCACAACAGTGCCGGCCATACCGCGTCCACCACAACAGTGCCGGCCATACAGTGTCCACCACAACGGTGCCGGCCATACAAGGACTACCACAACCGTGCCGGCCAGACACTGTCCACCACAACCGTGCCGGCCATCCACGGTCCACCACAACCGTGCCGGGCATACAGTGTCCACCACAACCGTGCCGGTCATACAGTGTCCACCACAACAGTGCCAGCCATACAGTGTCCACCACAACAGTGCCAGCCATACAGTGTCCACCACAACAGTGCCAGCCATACAGTGTCCACCACAACCGTGCCAGCCATACAGTGTCCACCACAACAGTGCCAGCCATACAGTGTCCACCACAACAGTGCCAGCCATACAGTGTCCACCACAACAGTGCCAGCCATACCGTGTCCACCACAACAGTGCCAGCCATACCGTGTCCACCACAACCGTGCCAGCCATACCGTGTCCACCACAACAGTGCCAGCCATACAAGGTCCACCACAACAGTGCCAGCCATACAGTGTCCACCACAACAGTGCCAGCCATACCGTGTCCACCACAACAGTGCCAGCCATACATTGTCCACCACAACAGTGCCAGCCATACAAGGTCCACCACAACAATGCCAGCCATACAGTGTCCACTACAACGGTGCCAGCCATACAGTGTCCACCGTAACGGTGCCAGCCATACAATGCCTCTGATAACAGTGCCCAACATTACAGTAACAGCACCAGCCATAACATTCTCACCACAACAGTGCAAGCCATAGAGAGCCCACTATTACAGTGCCAACCATACATTGCCCACCATACAGTGCCTGCCATAACAGTGGCATCAGTTTAATGCAGGTGTCTAAAGCTCAATATTCCTATCTGAAGTCTAGGCAGAGAGAAGAAGCATGTTTGTGTCCTAATAGCCTTAGGACTGCACAGAGGGGCACTCGACGCCACATATGCACCCCATATCTAGATTGTCCCCTTGCAGCTAGGTCTCCACTGTGGCACAATGTCATCCTCTAGTCGTCGTAAAATCCAAGGATTATCACAATCTAATTCTTGCCATGTGGAGTTACAGGGTTTACAAATAAAACAAGTTACTAGTTACGAGGTCAGGTTTTCTCACAACATTAAAGTCACAGCATAGTCACAGTCTTACCATGGGCACATACTGCACAAGCTATGTCTTAAGCCCATGGATTTTCCCCTTTTGATAATCTGACTAGGACAGAGTGCTTAATAGAGCGGAGTTTGTTAGTTTGCGCAGGCCAGCATATCACCATGTGTTATCTATGTGTTTACATGGGACTGCAGTGAATAGCTTTTACATCATCTTAGTTTGCATCACCTTTTAAACGATAGCACGTTAGGACGAGTTCACCTCTGCTGCATCTTCTCTCCTGCGAGTTCCTTTGCATTGATCAGCGAGTTTCTTCTTAGGAAGATGGTAGTCATGCAGCAGAGCTGGTGTGTTGTCTTTGTAACCAAGGCTTGTGGTGGAGGAGAGTGGAAGAAGTTGTTTGTCACAGAAGTTAGAAAGCAGTTGACGTACAGAGTAGATGTCTTACCCCTACTTTTAGTCCAGCAGTGCTCGGTCCTCTGTCACCCCATATAGCCCATGGCTGCTTGGTGCTCCCTGACAGCTGCTTGTGCCCTTACCACTGCCTGGCTCGCTCTGTTGCCCTAGAGATGGGAGGTTTTAGGTTACAGCTCTCCTAAAAGGGGAGGGCAGGAGGCTTGTCCCTGAGTAAGTGCTGAAGCTCCAAGAAAACAGCTGGGGCGGTATGAAGGATTTAATCACTGTGACAAGTTACATCTTCTCAGTCTTGGAGACTTTGCACATGCGTCCACTTAACCGTTTCAGACAACGCACCAAACAATTGGCGCTGATGACAGGCACCAAATGTATGTGACAAAAATCTTTTTGGTCACCAAATTAAAAATCAGTTTCTTAATGTTTGAAATAATAAAAAAAAATATTGACACTATTTTTTTTTATTTTGAACCTGGAGTTGGATTCGGTCCATTTCTACCTACTGTCATTTCCACCCCAAACTTCCTGCACAACTCTGATTACACAGTCCTGCTCATCATGTTACTGGACACCGAGAACCTATCATGTTATGACAGTAGTACTCTTATTATTATTATTGTATATTAACTTTAGAGATCCTTTACTACCAAGTCAAATGGAAGTAGAAGTAATCATGTGATGCCTTTTGTACTGGTTTCTATGTCTAATACAGTACAACATTATAGTATGAAGTCAAATAGAAACATTTACTCTTAAAGAGGTTTTGCCACAAAGTAGAATTGATGTGGGAAGCTTGCAAATGAAATAACAAACATTTTCACCATTCATTATTATTAAAAATTCTGCACCGTTTTTGTCTTAGCTGCTCCTGTAGTAATCCATTGTTTACAGCTCGTCTCCAGGGGATACAACCAGGGCTGAGAGCTCCTCAGTCCTGGTCGCACATGCTCAGACATCACCTCTCCTCTCAGGCAGCTACTGAGTGTTCAAACCCCAGGTGCTGTCACTCTACTCCTGTCCTCTGTATTCCTTAGTAATTAGTCAAACAGTGCAAATAAATAAAAAAGAAACCTCAATGAGGTGTGTGTATTGATAAAGAGAGAAAAAAAAAAAAACAACACAAGTTTGGTTCCTGCAAGGATTTGAACCTAGGACCCTCGTGCCTGGAGGCAAAAACTTTACCTCTCAGCTATTCACAATGCTTTACATAAACAGACCTTTCTTTGACTACAGAGAGGAAAGGCCTGGTGATGTCATCACATGATATGCAGTTCAAACATATCACACACGCCCCCCTCTGAGCACACAGAGCTGAAGAGCTGGATACAGGAGGTATGAAATGAGATTGTGGCAATGGTACAAATGAAGTGAAAATCTAGGAGACGTGTTAAGTTCAAGACCTGCAGGCCACATCTGACCCTCCACTTTATTTTATGTGGCCCACAAGAGTTTAGACACAGTGAGCAAGCATGGACAAAGTCCGGAGGCTGAAGGACCAGCTCTCCACTTTCCCTGGAAGATGCAGCAGAGGTGACAGTCCTAGCACAGGGAACAGGCACAATCTTGGATCCGGAGTTTTGGTACGCACCTCCACACCACTCTGTTCAGTAACTTGCACTTGGTGGCATAACTCAGACAGCCCTACCTAGGCCCTCTCCAACGTCCTTCAATGGCCCTTTGAGAACAACCATAATGGCCCTCGGTGGAAAGGAGTTTGAGACATCTGATCTAGGACTTGAGAAATATTCATGAAGACACGCACAGGTTTAAAGGGTATCTCATAAAGTGATGGCATGTTGCTGGGATTACATTGTGATGAGCAGTGGTCTCACCTCTGCGATCCCTACTAATCCAAAAAATTAAAAAGGCCTTGTCTGATTCTGACGGGTCTGTTTTAGAGAGTGCTTCATGTTCTTATGACATAACAATTCTGGAGCATCTTCTTTTATAACTCTGTGCTGTTCCTCTGGAATTCTTCCTAGAAATGTATTATTGAATCGGTGTTACTATTCCAGTTTTCAGAGGTTGTAACCCTGCACACACTGACTCTGTCAGCACTGATGTCAGACTGTGTAGAGACACCTCCTCCCAATTGGAAACACCCATCTGACAGATTGGTAATGAATTTCTAGAAGGAATAACAACGGACCCACACAATGAAGAGCTTAATTCCTTAACGACCGCCCACCGACTTTGACGTTGGCTGGTGCGGGTCGTTTGTCTACAGCAACGTCTTTTGGCGTCGCTGCAGACATCAACGTTCGTGGCGCCCGGGCGCCACAGCAGTGCTGGGATGGGGGCTGTACTACACAGCCCTGATCCCAGAGCATCTCCTACGAGCACCGGAAAGTTGGGGAAACCTCCGCACCCCGGTGCTTTAACCCTTTGATTGCGGCGGATTGTCACCGCAGCGCAATCAAAGGGTTTCCCTGCTCTGTCGGGTGATCGGAACACCTGGTGACCCGACAGAGCCCGGGGAACGGCTGCACAGTCAGTCCTGGGGACCTAGAGTAGCCCCAGGGCTGTCTGTGTAACAAGCCAGTGACCAGGTCAGACTGACAAAGATTTTAATGTATTAGCATATATAAATATGCTAATACATTAGTAATTGTAAAAAAAAATGTAAAACAGTTATCCCTTCATGGGATTTAAAAAAAAAAGTAAAAAAACATAAAAAGTGTAAAAACAAGAATAATAAAATAAAAATAAATATTTAATAAAAAATAGTTGTGCATATATTACACACACAAAAAAAAACTACACATATTTGGCATCCACATGACCGTAATAACCTGTAGAATTAATCTAACAAGTTATTAAGTGTGAAATGTGAATGGTGTAAAAAAACAAAAAAAATTTTTAAAAAATTGTGCAGTTATTTATAAGTGAACTTAAACTATTCCCCCATAAAGTACAACTTGTCTTGAATAAAACTGCATCATTGAAAAAATAAAGTTACAACTGTTGAAATGCAAGGAGGCAAAAACTAAAAAAAAATTTCTGGTCATTAACTACTTTTCAGGGTTGGGGTTAAGGGGTTATAGGAAAGGTGCTCCAGAACTAATAGTTCATGTGGAACATCAATATTTTCTAAAACATATATGTCAGGAGCGGCCACTGATACAGCTCTGTGGCCCCATCACAGTCCTTCTCTGCAGAGTGGCGCCTGAACGCCCACGCTTTATTGGAGTGAATGGGGTTGGCTGCAGTCCTTATATAGCTGAGCGGCTGGCTGCTGATCTCCACATAGCTGGGTGGCTCTGTAAGGAAAACTGTAAAGCGACCAGTGGACATACTACTAGGACCCCGTCATGAGCCGGTCCACCCCTTTGACCTTTTCGAGATTATGCAGGTCACCAATGTGTAAATCTGTACAAAGACTGTCTGTAGCAATGAAAGACAAAAGCTCATTTTGGGGAGCTGTATGCATGACCTTGTGCTGTGTAATTAGTAGATTTCGTATACACAGCGGGATTTACATGGTCCAAAGGTGCTAACGTGAGTAATCACAGCTTCTTGCTTTTCCCATTGTGGAATTGTGATCACGGTTTGTGATGCATTCTGCGTGGTTAAGGTTAGCTAAAAATTAGCTAACGGGTAACTGCACAACATCTTATGTAAAGTATCACTAGCCATACACCAATGTAGACAGCAAAAATAGTTTGATTTATTAAGGCTATGTCTCCGCTGCACACAAAAAAACTGCCATTTTTTTCAGTGTTTTTTGTTTTCTAAAAATGCTGAAAAAACAACCGAAACCTGGTCCCATAGACTTTAAGGCTATGTTCACACGGCTTAAAATGGGCTGTATTTCGGTCCATAGTTACGCGCCGGAGTGCGCCAATTACGGGCCGAAAACGGCCCATTCATTACGGTAATTCACAGTTCTCATAGATAACTATGGATTTCGTCTCCTCTCCCCGCCCGGCGAAGCCGCTGGGCGGGGAGATAATTGACATGTCACTTTCTAGCGGCGTATACGCGCCGCTAGTAATGATTGTCTATGGGCCGGCGAAGTGCCGGCCCCCCGCTCCCGCCCCCGTCCACATGGCGTAATTGCGGGGCGAGATTACACCCCGCAGTTATGCCATATGAACATAGCCTAATAGTAAAAAACGTTCTGTTGTCTCCACAGAACTTTTTTTTTCTGTTCGTTTTTTGCAACATGTTTCAAAAAATTACTGAGCAGGAAGAACATTTACTGTTGGAGTCTATGTAAAGCGCTGGATGTTTTTTGTCGCTTTTTTTGGCAGAAATCCATAGCAATTAGGCTATGTCCAAAACTGCATAAGAAAACGATCGTATCTCCGCCGCTTTTAGTTTTCTAAAAGCGCCGCAGATACGATCGTTCCTGCAGCCCCATAGACGGCAATAGAGAAGACGAGCTGCTGTCTACACAGCTCGTGTTTTCTCTGCCCGTCTTTCGACAGCAGCGTATTATATAACATGTTGTATAATACGCCGGCGCTTCTCGTTTTCTTGGTACCTTCCCATACAATACAATTGTATGGGGGACATCAGGAAAACGAGAAGCGACCGCAGCTTTTGTCACAAAGCGTGACAAAAACCGCGGTCCTGCATCAGAGAAAAAACGGCTGCTTTTGGGCCTTTTTTGTCTGATACAGTGTAGACATAGCCTTATAATGGTTTGCCTGTCTGCAAAATAAAAGCTTGTGACAAATGCGGCCAAAAAAAGCAACTTTTGACAGGCAGTGGACAAAAAAAACTCTGTTTTATGAAAGATTTTAGGATTTGGTTTTCAGTGAGTTTTTTGTCCAATGCCGTGTAGACCTAGACTTACCAGACTGTTTTCTCTGGCAGGCAGTAATGGGGGTTGGTGTATGTTAGAGGTAGGTCTAGCAGACATATTTATTGTGCAGATACATCTGTTTCCCTAAAGACATCCCCAGAAAATAAGACCTAGTGCAATTTTTTTCAAGCTTAGAAATATAAGGCCTCCCCTGTAAATAAGACCTAGCAGCAGTCATTGCTACAGCTCCCTCCGCACCATACATTAACAGATCATTTAGTTAGGTCTTAACTTGCGTGGGAGGCTACCTGGACCAGAGGTGCTCGTCTAGGAAAAGTGCTTTTGCTCGACCTCGACTATAGATTGGGGCCAATGATTCTGAAGTCACAAGAAATTCGCCATGAAATTTGGGGTTTGGAGTTATGATGATGATGACATGAATAAATGTTGCTTTTTGTTCATAAATACCGGGATCAGTAAATGTATCATAGATTGCTGTACATGGAAATAGAGTCACAAGAAATTCTTGATGAAATTCAGTTTGGCTGGTCATGCTGATGTTTGTGATGACAGGACTACAGTATTATTAATAAATGGTAATTTTTTTGGTCAAGAATAAGTGTGAATTCTTGTTAATGGAAAAATAAGACATCCCTGAAAATAAACCGCCGCACTTTAGGAGCAAAAATTAATATAAGACACTGTCTTATTTTCGGGGAAACCGGGTATGTGCAGGGGGTACATGGGTTTTGCAGTGAGGTTAGTAGAAAAAGACGTCATGAATACAACATCATGTGAATATTTTTAGACTTTACTGCACATAAGTAACCATTCTGGTCACCGTCTTTTAGATGCTTTTTATTCCTAACTTCGGCATTTTGAAAATATTTGTAATACACCTTACAAGTTGGGCCAATTTTATCATGTCATATGTGCCATTCCTACAGTCTTGGAGCAGTTTACTCCATGTTGTGGACTCCTAAATACACTGTAGGTAAACTTCCCCCTGTGTCTGCACACATCACCATTGAATGGCTATGGTCATCCTTATGTCCAGAGTACAACACACTGATATTACTACCAGAACTAGTGTATAATGTGGAACTGGGTGGACATTCCAGGAGACAGAATGCAATTCTAATAAAAGATGCACAGGCAGACTCGTTATCTGTAACCAGCAGGTTGTGCCCGTGCCTGCTGCGGGAGTACAGGCGCTGCTTGTCTGGGGTAAGATACGCTGCTCTGAAAGGTGCTTTTCTTCACTCTGCAAGCCGAGACATAGTGCCACTCCTTCAGCCCAGACAGTGAAAGGAGGCTTTGTGGTGTAGTAAATGGCTGTCCGTTCCCAGCGAGCAGCCGGGCGTCATCCAGCACAGTAGTGGAAATGCTAAATACCCTCCAGAGCTTTTGCTCTGTGTAAAGTGGCAGGCTGAGGATAGTTGAGGGGGGACGATTTCCCATACTACAGACTTCAGATCTTCACTGTAGTATGGAAGAAATAGTTTGCAGCTCACAGCATAGACATTGGTGTCCTATCACTAGAACACAGGGACTGGAGTGATCAGAAAGTGCTGTACCATTTTCATCTCCTGCCAGCTTGGCTAGGCTTTCGGCTGTGTGATCAGACCATTGTAGTCAAAGGCCTGGAAAGTAGACCTATAGTCACAGTGGTCAGACCCCTGCTGATTAGACTTATCTGAACGATGCCACCAATGTCTGTGCTCGGAAAACTGCTTGAGTCTGTTAAAGGGCCATTGGTATTGGAAGGGTTTAATTAAAGGTTAAAATTTGGGAGTAAGAAACATAAACAGGCTTCTGTGTCGCTGATAAGACACTACAGGAAGTGACATCACTATCCCAAACATCCCAGCCACTGCTGCTAGAACAGAGAGAGGTAACCTAGGGAAGCTTGTGTACACCTGCAGGAAATAAAAACTGCTCTAAGGCCAGGTCCACACAGCAAAGGGAAAAAGCATCCAAAATCTTATGCCATTTTCACTCTGCTGGACTGCACCGTCGTTATTTTGCGCATTTTTTGTGCAAAAATCGGCGGTCGGATTCCCGGCAGCCCAGTACATTAGGCAAATCTGAAAAACAACCGCGGTTTTAGCGGGAATCTGTGCCAAAAACCACGGTCTAGCAGTGTTAAAATGCCGTCAGATTTTGGACGCCATTTTAATATATGCTGTGTAGAATTAGCCTAAGTGCATAAAATGTATTCTCATGAATGCACCTGTGTGTGTTTGAGCTTTGTGCAGAGTCCTGTATCCCAGATACCAAGTGGCTTTTCGGGTCGCTAGTTTTTATTTTGTCCTGTTACAACTGAAAGATTTTACTGTTTATAACAAATTATCTACACTTGTAGCATTTTAAACTGCTCAGTATTGAAGGTCTTGAGCACAAAAAAAAATGGAAATCGCAGTGCAAAATCTTAACTAGCCAGAGCAGAGCTGGCCATACCTACAAGACAAACATGTGCCTCTTATCCAATGGGGGAGAGGAGTGGTCAAGGAATAATGCAGCATGGACCACCCAGGATCTTGTCAATGAATAAATTGGGGCACATTTATGAAACCAGTTATGCCAGAATTCTGGCACAGTTTGCGCCAAAAATAAAGTTGTACATGCTTTACATCACATTTATTATGTGTTTTGGACAATTTCTAGACACTACTGTGCCTCATCCGACAAAAGTGGCATTGCTTCATAGGAACGGGCGCGTGTGCCTCTGTGCGCCATAAATGCAACCAAATTTTGACGCAGTTAGTGAAATAAAGTAAGCCAACTTAAATTTGGTGTAATGTTAGACTATACAGATGTATCAACGCTGTGATGAATGTGGCGCATTGTTGGACTGTTCAGCCTAACTTTACATTGTCTAAGAATTAGATAGTATTGATAAATGTGTCCCATTGTGTCTCTGGCATCCATTATTATGAGATTTCTGGATTAAAATTCTACAGTGTCTAATGTTAGCTTACATTGCACTCTCTAACATCCCTGAAATTCCCCCCAATGCTGTATATTTCTAAGAATTGCAATAATGTATAGTAGCAGACCTATTTCTATATTATATTTGCTAGGAGGGCACATATGCCTTTAATGTGCTGTTTTCTTCCAGCACTTGACTACCAGAGAAAGGAGCCCCAAATCAAGATAATGTAAAGTAACTCATTGACCTCTATGGAGGAGCACTGTGGACATGCTTTGCCCAAAATATCAGGTTTTTGTTTTTATAAATTGGTGTAGAATAGCATAGCAGGATACAGTATTTTGCCCCTCCAAAAAACGCTTTCATGACTTGATGTTAAGTGTTTTTTGAGGTTTCTCTTTCTTTGATAAAAAAAAAAATGGAGGCACAGCACTGGTGTCAGCAGCGTCTCCCAGCATGCTTGACTCTTTGCATCTGCTTATCCTGTATATGTCCAGCTTGTATCTCTCACAGCTTTCTCCTGTAATGAATATACTAATGTCATATGCTCATAAGCGAGATGAGTTTTTAACTTCTTGATGTAAACTACAATATATCCAGTTTTATATGAAAGGGTTTCCATATTAAGTATTATTGATTGCATGCGGTAAAGTTGTGTTCAGAGTGGCTCTTTAACTACAAATGAACAACACTGTTGGTACCCTACTATTAAAGAGGGGAGCACTCACAATGGTCAGTAAAATAACCTGAAACTGTCAAAAGTAATGATGAATTTATATTTACCTAATAATGAAAATCAGACATTGCATTTGAATTGTGGTTCAACCCAAAAAATTATCAGTATCAGATTACACCATCCGTCACAGTCTTTACAGCAAAGGCAAAAAGACGTCCAAAATCTGGCGGCTTTTTCCCTTTGCTGTGTGGACCTAGCCTTAGAGCAGTTTTTATTCCCTGCATGTATACACAAGGTCTTTACCAATGGAGAGATGACCAAATAAGAAACCCCTGTTGCAGGCAGAAAATAAAAAGGCAAGACTGAAGTTTTCCAAAATGTACATTGACAAGCCACAAAGCTTCTGGGAGAATGTACTTTGGACAGATGAGATAAAAACTGGAGCTTTTTGGCAAGTCACTTCAGCTCTAATGTTCACAGATGCAAAAATGAAGCATACAGAGAAAAGAATGTTGTACCTACTATGAAACATGTATGAGACTAAGTTATGTTTGGGAGCTGCTTTGCTGTATCTGGCAGAGGGTGTCTTAAATCTTAGCAGGGTGCTGTGAAATTTCAACACCATCAAGGCAAATATGCTGCCCAGTGTTGGTCGTAGAGTTTTAGCGCTCAAAATGCATCAAAGTATGGAGAACCAGGGATATGTTTTTTTAAAATGTTTTAAATTAAAGGATATGTTTTTATTTTAAATTCATTGGTGCTGGAGGTTTCAAACGTTTTGGGGATTTGTTGCATCTTCATTTGATGTTTTCTGTTCTATTTTGTGCTTTAACTGTGCTGTATGTAACCTTTCTTCTCTTCAGGTGAACAGCAGCATTTCCTGTTTAAAAGCTGTTTCTCTTTACTGAGTAAATCTACTAGACCCAGGAACTTTTGTTGTACTTTGTGTATCTACCACCCTACCAACCTCAGTGTCCATATTTCCACCCACATGTTGAAAACTTTGGGAGTAAGAACCAGAAGGATGTGGCTTCAAAGGCTACCTTCAAAAGTGTCACCACCTTTGGTCTCCTGATCTCCTGGGCTTCACACACGGCTGTTTCCTGTATGTGGAGAGACAGAACTGTTGAGCTTCCTGTTAGTAGACAGTCAATGGAGAAGTGCAGGAAACCCACAGATAATGTAATGAAAGTGTATTAGGAAAGTGTCTTACTTTGCCAGGGACATTATTTTTATCACTGAACAGCCCCGTTAAGGCTAAACTTATTTCCCACCTCCCTCAGGTGCCGCCATGCTGCCATTGCATTATATTTTGGCGATGAGAAGCCGCTTTGTAACAAGTCCTGTGACTACTGTAAGAATCCACGGGCAGTGAAGCAGGAGATTGAAAACTTGCAAGGTTTGCTGTTGAATGGAAGAAGTAGAACCTGCATCCAACAACCTGGTGCTCCACCTGAAGCATTTAGATATGACCCAGATCTTTATGAAGGAGGCAAAAAAGGCTATGGGTTTGCCAGGTAGGCTTTTAATTCTTTGGACACTAAGGGGGACATGTATCAATGAGCTGCGGCAGGTTTCTGGCATGCTTTGAGACAAAAAACCTGTCGTAGCCCTGTTCTATATATGTATGAAAAGTCGTATGCCTAAATTTGGACGCAGTCCAAATGACACTTTTGAATGCACCAAAGATATGGGGGCGTGTCACACCATGTTCTTAGGATTAGATACATTTATGAATGTATAGCCTAAAAAGGCCCAGGCGACATCTAGCCAAGCAAATAGGATATACACTATTATATCAAGAAAGGTACTAATCACTCCAAAGGGTTTACATACCAGGCCAGATAATGAAGACAAGGAGGATTTGTCCATGGCCTTGGGTTCCCGCCTCCATAGACCCACTTCAAGATACTATTCCCCAACAACTTCCTCCTTGCCACATAGACCACTCATGCAATGGTGGGAGAGATGTATCTCATAGCAAAAGGCACCTATACGCAGACACCTGGTCACCTCAACGGGCAAACCCAATTTCTAGGAGTCACCCTACCCACATCCTTTCCACTGACTGCACTCAGCAGTTCTAAAGTGTTATTGCCTTACTTATTGCAATGTTCTAACCATATTTTCAGAAATGTTGTACAATTCTCACGTGGATTGTTATAGTCTGCATATATCATAATACTGAAATGTATATAAGGGAAAGGTCTAGTTGTTTTGCTATACCTAACTATCCTAGTTTACACAAAATGTTTTGTATACAGTGTTTTAACTGGAAATTTCAATAAAAACATGTTGGAATTTTTTTTTATAAATTCTATAATATCCCAAAAATCAAATTATCTTTTATCACATTAGTATTAAATTATATAATATAAAATTAATATTAAATTAAATCATCTAAAATAGTTAAAGCAATACAGCATCTACCATAAATCCCGTTCTAAATCGGATATTTATGGGGTTAGTGTAGTAGTATCAATGGTTACAACCACATCACAGCAGGCTAAAAGTAAAAATATAAGCTGTTAGAATAGCATGTCAGTGAATAGAAACTATCATAGTAGTGAACTTGCTGGGGGCACAACAAGTCTCAGAGACCTGTCGTGTTCCGGCTGCCGTATGTAGAAAAAAGGCTGAGAGCAGAAAACAAACAAATTCTACACTAATCAACATGTGATTAAAATTCGTTTCATTTAATATAATAAAAATGAAAAATATAAAAATCAGAATGAAATTTTTATTATTAACATATTTTTTCTGTATCAACTCAATTAATTGCACTAGTCTCTATATAGAAGAGGTGAATTAACAGTTAGTATACAAATGTAACAGTTCTTAACTAGGATTGAAGGTAATAGCTACTTATCTCTTGCAGCACTCTAACCTCAAGATTAATATTGAAACTTCTGTATCAAGGAGAGCATTGTGACGTAGCATAAAGAAAAACATTTAAAAGTATGATTGGCATTTATGAGCTACTGTTCTTCTCTATAGAGATTAAAGCAGTTCATGGAGTTTATTTTTATTTTTTGTTTTCTCTTACTAAAATCTTCTGAAATCCCTTTTTTTTTAACCCCTTAACGCCAAGGCCTTTTTTTTTTTTTTTGACGTTCGCTTTAACCAACACGACATCCCAGAGCCATAAGTTTTTTTTATTTTTAGACTTAAATAGATGGATTATGGGTGTTATTTCGCAGGACAGGATGTACTTTCTAATGGTGTCATTCATATTACCATAAAATATACTAGGAAACCACAAAAAAATTGTAAGTGGGGCAAAATGTGAAAAAAACTAACTTGCACCATGTTTGCGGGAGTTTTGTTTTTACAGCATTCAGTCTTCGGTAAAAGGGATGTGTTATCTGTATTCTACAGTTTGATACAAATCTGGCAATACCAAACATGTAGGATTTCTGTTTTGGTACCGTTAAGAGAAGAGTGAAGAAGTCAGGCGATACCTTTTGAGGCTGAGTATATTTGATGGTGAGCTTTCGAGAGTACTAGCTCCCCTCTTCAGACATGTCTGAAGAAGGGAGCTAGTGCTCTCGAAAGCTCACCATCAAATATACTCAGTTAGCCTCAAAAGGTATCGCATGATTTCTTCACTCTTCTACTACTTTCTATGGCTAACACGGTACAACATTATAATATTGGTACCGTTAAAAAATTCAAAACATTTTCTATGTTTGAAATTTGCGCCGCAGCTCCATTTTCTGCGACCAATAACTTTTTTGTACTAACACCTACAGACTTGAGTGAGGGACATTTTTTTACCGGCTGAAGTGTACTTTTAATTGCTACTAGTTTGGAATGCATGCGACTTTTTTGGTTAAATGTATTCCAGTTTTTAGGGGCCAGAAATGGAGAAATTGAAAATATGGCGGCCATGGAAGCCTTCACAAGGCTTCCAGATGCCACGTTAAGCAATTGGGAGCCCGTGATTTCGCCGTGGGTGCCCCGACCGCAGTGAGGAATGGTGCACAGCACGATTTCTCATTGATTTAGATCTCGCGGCCATCTTTGCCACAGCATCTAATGGGTTAAACATCGAGGGAAGGCGCCGGCTCCCTCCCGCACTGCAACCACCAGTTGTTAGCTGCAATTAGCGACACAATCCCGCTACATAGCCCCTTACTGGCATCAGGACGCACTCGTACGTCCAATGTCGGTAAGGGGTTAAGCTGTTATATCATTCTTTAATTTTCGTTCATATAAATGTAGGTCACTGGGTCAGGATTTGGCATGCTATTTAAGCCTTTTTGGAACTTTTTTTGTTCCAATTTTTTATTTTTTGTTTTTAATACATTAAATTGAATGAATTTTAATCACATTTTGATTAGTATGTATTTTTTTCCTGCTCTTAGCCTTAAGAGCAATAGCTGGCACACCTTCTCTGAGACTTGTTGTGTGCCAAGCAAGATCACTACTTCAATAGTTTCTATTCACTAACATGCTATTCTAACAGCTTCATCTATATAATTATTTTCTAGCGCCTGGTGTAATGCGGTTGTATCTCACATGTAATAACACTCACAACTAACAAACTCTCTAAATACCTCGAATGTGAGAATCTATATTGCGTGGAGATGCTGTATTGGTTTACTTATTTTAAATGATTTTATTTCATATTAATTTGATAGAATATAATTTAATATTAATTTGATATGAGATCATTTTAGATTTTTGGGATATTATATCACTTTTGATTACCGTAATTTTATATTATTTTTAAATTATTTAATTTTATCTAGTTTTATAATGCACATAAGTAAGCATGGCCCTAGCTGTCAAGAATTCTGTGGAGTCTTTTCATGCGTACCAACCTTTGCATTTACAATGTGACACATTTAGACTTTGCGCCAACATTTAGGCTATGTTCACACGGCTTAACTGCGGGACCTAATTACGACCCGCAACTACGCCGTGTGGCCGGGAGCGGGGGAGTGAGCGGGGGGGGCGGCACATCGCCGGCCCATAGACTTGCATTACCAGCGGCACGTATACGCCGCTAGTAATTCACATGTCACTTATCTCCCCCCGCGGCGGATTCGCCGAGCAGGGAGAGGAGACGTAATGCATAGTTCTCTATGAGAACTGCGGATTACCGTAATGACTGGGACGTTTTCAGCCCGTAATTTGCGCACTCCGGCGCGTAATTCGGACCGAAATACGTCCCATTTTAAGCCGTGTGAACATGGCCTTACAGGTACGCATAATGTATGAACTGCAGTATGACAGGTTCATACATGCTGTCACAGTCTACACTGCTCTAAAGCGATTTTGAACTAACATGTCTGCTCCAAATTTCATACATGTCATATCATTAAACCTAAAACAAGGAGCACGTCTCTTGTATCATCTAGTGTTGTTTTTACTTCACTGTAACAGCGTTCCAGTACAATATCTTTTATGTCTCTTGTAGGTATGATGAGGATTCTGATGGAGGACATGAAGATGCCTCTGAAGATAAGAAGCGAGAATGGAACAGCTTTTACCAAAAGCAGATGAATTTGAGAAAGGTGAATCTTAAATGAGTATTCGGATCCCTTTGATTAGCTTTAAACATGTTTGCAAAGGTGAATAAAGACTAATACCAAATACATTGCTGTTTAGATTTTGCTTCCTTTAGCTAGAGCAGTTTTTATGTTCTCATTGTTTACAGAAGATTTCCTAGGTTACCTAAAATCTTTCTCTGTTCTAGCGCTGGCTGGGATGGTGACGTAACCCCTTGCTGTATCTTATTAACAGCAGGCACACTTGTGCATCTTTCTTACTGGCGATCACTAGTCCTTTAAAGCTCTGCAGACTTTTGCCCTGCTGTTAAAACCCCTCCATCACCAATGTCCCAGCTAGAAATAGCAGAGATGAATTGTCAGTCACTGCTGTAGAACTACCCACAGCCTACCCAGCAAGTGGGAACCGAATATCGCTCTGAGAAACAGGGTTGTGAGAACACCCCTTTAAAAGTATTTTCACACAGGGCAAATGCACTGCAAAATCTGTGGCTGTGGAGGATTTTTAACTCATCAGAGCACATTTTCTAAAACTAGTCTACAGTTTATAGTGTCGATATATTAAACAACAGGCTAAGAATCCACCAAATCTATCATAGTGTTTTATGTTGATTGATCAATTTTGCACATCTTTAAACGTTTTTGTCTAATATTACACATTCTGTTCGTTTACGATAATGATCATGCACAATGTTGCACCACAAGCTTATCTGTGCCCCTCTGTTTTGAGGCACAAAAACTGTCTAAAGCACATAATAATGTGGTGCAAAGCATTCACAACAGTTTTTTGGCACAAATTGTGCCCGTATTTTGGTACTTTTTTGGTACATCTTTTGTTACTTTTCAGACTCAAAACAAAAATCTATTGTAGCAAATGAACAATAAAATTTGATAAAGATTTCTCGCCATTGTCTTTGGGGGACATAGCACCTTGGGTTTAGGCCCTTGTCCTAGGTGTTGGGCCCGACCCGGTGGAATATATCCCTCCTGGTGACGCCAGGCTGATCAGTTTTCAGCCTAGTGTCCGTAGGAGGCAGACGCTGCTCCGCAGCTCTGCGGTGTTTGTTATTTTTGGTTTCTTTGCAGGTGGTGGTTGAGCACCTAGCTCCCATGGATGGTGATTGAGCACTCGGCTCTCGCCTTGTTGAAAAGGGATAGAGCCTCTGGGTCTCACCTATCAGGGGGGTCATCAGCGTGTAATTTTACCATGACGTTGTCCCCCCTGCGGGCGTCAGGAAACCAGTCAGTTCTTTAGCTGGCTGATCTTCCTTTTTGCAGCTCACCCATCCCCACCTTTCGCCTCCGCGGCCTCTTTTACAGCTTCCAGTAGCCTCACCCATGGGTGCATGGTACCGAAGGTGTGATGCCGCGATGCCCAAAGACTTCGGATAGGTGAGTACCCCGACTTCCTCCGTTTCCTCCGTCGGGGTTTTCCGTTTCTATTTTATGAAGTTGGGGGGCCTCAGGAATTCCCAGGGGCGTTTTTTTCCCAGTCTCGGGGGCTTCGCAGGGTGAGAGTACACTCCACCGCTAAGCCGTATCTGGCGATAGGCAGCAGGGCATGTTTGGCCTGCTGCGCTGCTTTTTGAGCAACCATGCGGTACAGCGGCGTTCCCTCTACAGTACTGCATGTCCACGCTTGGCACTGGCCGCTGGGGAATAGGATGGGTCCCCCAATGGTTCCACTTTGGCGGCGTTCCGGGGCCGATACGCAGGCCGCGGCTGAGATTTCAAATTTAGTTCCTGGATTCTGGAGGCCTAGACCACACCTAGGCTGCGCCCTCTCCTGGGCTTGTTCCGCCCCGAGGACTGCCCCAAACGAGTCTGGGTCCCTCCAAGGATGAGGCAGGACCTCCAGCAGCCCGGGCTTGTATTGGGGGCGGAGCCTAATAACCATTTTCTGGCATTTGGCGTCCTGGCTGCTTGCTGCATCTCCTGGCTTCCATGGAGGACACAGCACCTTGGGGTGGTAAGTTGGCCTTCCTTGGGCCTTCTATCCCTGCCCCGCATACCTTGCAGCCATATCCCTTTCTAAGGACGAGGGATTAAAACCGCCTGCATCCAAAGCAGTGGCAACTTACTTCGCCTGCACCCATTGCCTCATCAAATTCCCGTGTGGCCAGCCCAGTGCCCTTTGTGCCCTTTGCATTGCTCCTCAGCCGACCGCCGCGGGGCCTGACCCTGCCTACCAGGAGTCGGTGGCCCCCGGAATGGGCCAGGGCTCTCTCACTAGCAGTAAGCGACCTGTCCAGGCTGTCCCAGTTTATGGTTTCGGCCATAGAGCGCATGCCGTCTCTGCTCGCTGCCCAGTCTAGCACCTCCCAGGGTCCAGCGCCCGGCGCAGCCCGTACGTGGAGTATGCGTAAGAGTGTTAGAGCTCTCTCTTCCTCGTTATCACCTGAGCTTTCTTGACAGACAGTGGTCGGAGTTAGAGGCTCCATGCCTGGATATGGCTACTTCATGTTGGGACTTCTCTGATTCTGACTCTGAGCCAGACAGAAATGATAGAACGGCAGCAGCGGTCCAAGCCCTTATTTGGGCTGTCAGAGACTCCCTTCATGTTAAGGATGAGGATGTCTCGGCCTCCTAAGAGGAGGTCTCCTTTAAATGCATTAGGCGGCAGCGTTTGGTGTTCCCTTCACACCCAGAGTTTGAGGAACTGGTTGCCAGGGAGTGAAAACATCCTGATAGACATTTGTTTCCTACCAGACGGCTTAATACTCTTTGTGCCTTTCCTGTGGAATCAGTGACAAAGTGTTCAGGGGTCCCATCTCTGGTCCCTCATGGAATCCAGACTTCAGATCAATGTTCTGGAACTCCGAGCCATTTTCCTAGCGCTCTCGCATTGGTCCCCTCTCATTCGGGGTCACCCAATTTGGATTCAATCCGACAACACCACGCAGTGGCCTATATAAATCATCAGGGTAGCACCAGAAGCTGGTCAGCTTTTCGGGAAGCTGCAAGGATTCTTCGCTGGGCAGAGTGGTCAGTACCGGCCTTGTCGGCGATTTTCATTCCAGAGGTGGAAAACTGGTTGACCGATCATCTCAGTCGCGCAACGGTCCATTCCAGGGAGTGGGCTCTTCTACTGGAAGTGTTTTGCTTTCTTTGCCAGAAGTGGGGTATGCCAGACGTCGATCTGCTTGCGTCTCGCCTGAATCACCAACTTCCTAGTTATGTGTCCAGGGCCAGGGAACCCTTGGCTCTAGCAGTAGACGCGCTGGTTCTACCTCGGAGTCAGTTCGCTCTGATTTACCTTGTTCCACCCTGGCCTTTTCTTCCTCAAGTACTCAGGCGCCTCAAGTCGGAGAGGTTATCAACCATTCTCTTCGCCCCAGATTGGCCCCGCAGGTCCTGGTACGCGGATCTCGTCGCCCTATTGGCAGACACTCCTTGGCCCCTTCCTTTGCGTCCAGACCTTTTCTCGCAGGGTCACCTGTTCAACCCCATTTTACCATGGCTGTTGAAGCCGCAATATTAAAATCTCGGGATTTGTCGGATTCTGTTATCTGAACCATGATTCGGGCATGCAAGCCTCAGTCCGCCCGGATCTATTACCATACCTGGAAGGCCTTTTTTTGCCTGGGCTGAAGCCCAGGAATTTCACCCCTTTTTATGTTCTACTCCAAGGGTGTTGTCTTTTCTACAGTCAGGCCTGGAGCTCGGGCTCTGCCTGTCCGCCTTGAGAGGTCAGATTTCTGCTCTCTTGATTTTGTTTCAGTGCAAGCTGGCCTCCTCTCTCAGGATAAGACCTTTTTGCAGGGGGTCGCGCATTCCGTCCCTCTGGTTCATAGGCCTATCGAACCATGGGACTTAAATCTTGTTTTGAAGATGCAGTCTTCACCCTTTGTGCCACTACGGGAAGTTTCCCTACGTTTACTTTCATGGATGGTAGCCTTCCTGGTGGCCGTCACTTCTGAAGTGTCTGAACTGGCGGCTCTAACATGCAAGTCCCCTTTCTTGGTTCTACATAAGGACAAAGTTGTTTTGCGTCCTATTCCTTAGTTTTTCCCTAAGGTTGTTTCGTCATTTGATATCAATGAGGACATAGTTCTGCGATCGTTACATTGCTTAGACGTGGTCAGAGCCGTTCGGATCTACCTCTCTGTTACGAAGTCCTTAAGGCGCTCCATAGCCGTCTTTGTCATTCATGAGGGTCCACGCAGGGACCTGGCGGCCTCTATGGCCACCATTGCCAGCTGGATCCGGTCTGCAATTTCGGAAGCCTATTGGTTTAGGGGGGAAATCCCTTCCGTTTCGGGTCACTGCTCACTCCACACGGGTGGTTGGTGCCTCCTGGGCGGTTCGGCATCAAACTTCAGCTTTACAGCTGCCACCTGGGCTTCAGTCCATACTTTTTCTAAGTTCTACCAAATCCATACCTTGGCCATGGCTAACGCAAGCCTCGGCTGTAACGTACTTCAGGCAGCAGTGTGCTGATACTTGTCACTGTTGAAGAATTTTTTAGTTGTTATCTCTTTTGTCTCCCACCCTCTGGGACTGCTATTGGACATCCCAAAGTGCTGACATTGGCGAGAAAATCGGATTTTTGTACTTACCGTAAAATCCTTTTCTTGTACGATTCTTTGGGGGACACGGGTTACTTCCTCTTTTTTTTATCCATGGAAGCAGTTTTCTCTTGGGTTCCTCTTCTCGGCCATGGCTTTTGTACCAACTGATCAGCCTGGCGTCAGCAGGAGGGGTACAGTCCACCAGGGCGAATCCAACACGTTTGGTCCGCCTAGTGTCAGCCTCCTAGGGCGAGGGTCTATACCCAGGGTGCTGTGTCCCCCAATGCATTGGACGAGAAAAGGATTTTACGGTAAGTACAAAAATCCAATTTTGCACCTGAATAAATGCTGCACATTTTCAGCTTGCAAATTTAATTTGAAAGTTCTCTGCTTTTCTTCCCATGTGGAGGTACCTTAGCCTTCCCAAACTAGAACAGTAACAAGCAGTAACTTTATTTCATGTTTTCTTTCTCCTCAGAGCAAAGAGCTGGAAGAGTTTATTTTGCCAAGTAGGTCATAAAATGAAAATATTTTGCATGTAAACCCGTTGTGTAACATTTTATGTAGAATCATTGCTTCTACTATATTCACAGAAACATGCTTTGGTAGCCAGGCATTGTTGGTTAATTTGATAGGCACCAGTTCAGGGGTTATTTTTACTAAGGCTATGTCTACACAGCAATGTTAAAATGCCGACCAAAATCCACCTGCATTTTATCATCGCTGGAACATGGTTTTTGGTGAAGATTTGAGCTAAAAATCGTTGTCGGTTTTCGATTTGCTGTTGGGCCCGTACATTCAATGGCAATCCTGCAGAAGATTCAACAGGTTTAAAATCCGCCGAAATCTGTGCTGAATTCTTCACTGTGGTCTACACAGCACTGGGTGCAGTCGGATTTCCATCTGTTTCTAAATACCGAATCCGCCGAATATCCAACGAGTATCCAGTGCTGTGTAGACATAGCCTAACAGTTGACATATCACACTATATACACAATATCTCACAATATAAACAGTATATATAACACTACAAACACTGTATCACACTTTTCGACATTCTCTTCATGTCACAAGTTATGACAAATGATGTATTAACCCTTCACAAACCAAGCCTTTTTTTTTTTTAGCACATTTCGCTTTTTCCTCCTTGCCTTTCAAGAGCCATAACTTTTTTATTTTTCCATCTACAAAGACATATAAGGGCTTTTATTGTGTGAGACAAGTTGTACTTTAAAATGGTGTAATTCAACTACCATAGAATACACTGGGAAACCAAAACAAGTTCTTAGTAGGGCAAAATGTGTAAAAAAAAACCTACTTGCGCCATGTTTGCGGGAGTTTTATTTTTACATCACTCCCTCTTTGGTATAAATGACGTGTTATCTTTACTCTACAGGTTGAAACAAATCCAGAAATACCAAATATGTAGGGTTTCTTCATGCTATCATATCTTAAAAATAATCCAAACATTCTCTGTATTTTAAATTGCGCTACAGCACTATTGTCTGCGGCCAATAGCTTTTATGCATCTCTACCTATGAACCTGAGTGAGGGTGCATAAAAAGTGTCATTTTTACTGGTACTATTTTGGGATAGTTGTGACTTTTTGATCACTTTTATTAAATTTTTTAGGGGACATGAAATGACAAAAAAAAAAAAACCCCGCAATTTTGGTGTTTGGAATTTGTTTTCTACAATGGTCAGCGTGCGGGATAAATTATATATTTTAATACATTGGAATTTTATGGATTCTGCAATACCAATTATGTGTAACTTTATTATTTATTTTTATTTGTAAACTGACAAAAGGGGATTGATTTTAATGTTTTATATTTCTTTATTTTTTTTAAACGTTAAAACTTTTTTTTTTTTTTACGCACTGTAATATCAAGTCCCCCAGGGTACTTGACCACGAGGGGGCTAGTACCATTGGTACACATCGCAGGAGGATGTTGAAAGATGATGGTTCTAGCAGGGAATAGTAAGTGTTAGAAACGCATATATGGCATCTGCCATGTTTAATGATCAGCACCCTGCTATGTCGCAGCGGGGGTGCCGATTACTGAGTAATCCTGCTACTTAGAACCTTAACAGTACTATGACGAAAATATACATCATAGGTCATTGAGGGGTTAAAAATGGAAAACCCACAATTTTCAGTAATATTGCTGGTGATAACCACAGCACTAAATATTTATGTATGGCCTGGTTCACATCTGCGTCGGAGGGTCCGTTCAGAGCCTCTGGTGCAGATTCCATCAAATATGATGGAAAAAAAGTGCAGCGTGTAGCTCCATTTTTTCCGTTGAAATGATGGCCACCAGAACTGAAACCAGACTGACCACATTAGGGCATGTCCCCACGGCACGGGTTGGCGGACGGTTTTTCAGACGGTTTGCGGTTTTGCAGACCATCTGAAAAACCATCCGCAAACGAGCACAACGGGCTCCTATGGACAACCCGTGCAGCAGTCCCCACTGCACGGGTTTTCCGCCCGGCGGTTTGAAAAAAACGAAAAAGATTGTGCTTGCACATTCTTGCGTTCGGTTTTCGGACTGGATATGTGCATGTCATTGGGAAGAGGGAGGGCTTTTCCATCACTTAACAAAACTAGCGCCGCCTCTGCAAAGGAGGCTCCAAATGAAACCTTCAACACAAATGTGAACCAGGCTTTAGATAAGCAAGCACAATAAATCACATTAAAAAATAGATTAGGGATCCTTGCCCAGCATCTTGAGCACAGAATGAATCTCTCATGGGCTGTGGCAACAGACGCACACTTAGTATTCTATGATCCTCGTTTACAGGATACATAGGGCCTTATGTATGAAAACTGTCTATCAGTAAGACTATCTTTGTTGCCCATAGCAAACAATCAGAGCTCAGCTATTACTTTTGGAGAGCATTAAAAGAAATGAAAGCTAAGCTCTGATTGGTTGTTATGGGCAACAAGGATAGTGTAACACTTAGACAGTTTTCATAATGTGGCCCATAAAATGCATCATACATGGATGGTGAATATGAATGAGAAGGACTAAAACATGAATAAAACTAGAGAATACAGAGATTAAGCACAGTAAGGCTGAGGAACATAATGAAGGAGTTTCTTGCTTTGTAAAAGCCGGGGAAAGGGATGGCGAATGTGGGCCAGGCTGGAGCAGCTATACGCTGCTATACACCATGTGAACTCATAGTTGGCGTGTCCTGGGTCAGTTTGAAAGAAAAACACTGCCACCATGTGGCTGGATCACCACATAACATACTATCGTTGAATGACAGACATGACACTGGATGCATACATAGATAAAAAGTATGGAGGGCATTGAGAGAGGAGGGAAGACCTGGGGTAGGGGGCTGCAGACATTATTCTGGATTTTGAGGCAATTTTGTGCAAATTGCACTAAATTATAGAAAGCCCCCTGTTCCATTACTGTTTACTGCTGGCCATGGCCTGTAGTACGTGCTACTCCCATGCCTGCTTCCTTAATACCCTGCTGCACACCTGGCATGTCGGGACTGGCCGGGACCCCGACAGATTGCGGGAATGGCCGGGCCCCCACAGATTGCGGGAATGGCCGGGCCCCCCACAGATTGCGGGACTGGCCGGGCCCACCACAGATTGCGGGAATGGCCGGGCCCCCACAGATTGCGGGAATAGCCGGGCCCCCCACAGATTGCGGGACTGGCCGGGCCCACCACAGATTGCAGGCCGGTAGCAGCTGCTACAGTAGTAGCTCCACCAGTCATTGTCCTAAGACGAGAATTCTGGATGCATTTTATATTACAGTCACCGTCCTGGGACGGGCTGTCTACTAGTCTATATACATAACTGCCTTAGATTGTCCTGGGTCAGTTTGTATGAGAAATACTGCCACTATGTGGTTGGGTCACCACATGACATGGGGACACAGCTGAGAAGAAAGAGGAGGGGAGAGCAAGGAAACTGTAGATATTATTCTATATTTTGCCATGATTTTGCGCAACTCACAGGAAAACGACAGAGAGCCCACCATCCATGCCTGCAATGTAGGTGTAATTGGCCCTAAAAGGAACTTTGTGAAGTCACTATGAAGTTTAATTCCCCCAAAGGGCCGAAGTATAATTAAAACCTTTCAGCTCATGAAGAAGCGTGTTTTGTAGTAAAAAAAAGGGGGTGGGGTTGTTGGGGGACAGAAGAGGGAGGTCAGTGGGGGCCAAAGTAGCAGTTGTTTTTTGTTAAAAAAAGTGAAACGTCTATGTGTAAGGGAGGAGAGGAAAGGTGAGGCAGGTAAAAATTTTGAAGCCCGCGGGGTGGAGAGCCCGGGTACAAACTGATCAAAACTCTGCGTCATCTTTGGGCGTAATACACCGTGTACATGGGGAATTTTTCAAACAGGAAAAAAAAAAAATTTTTCGTAAAAAAGGAAAAAGTTTTTTATTGGGACATAGGCACTGAAGGTTGTAGTAGTGTCCTGAGACAAAAATCAAGGGGGAGGTTTTTTTTTATTTCTGGGAAAAGGGGGGATCTACTAGTCTAATATATAAAAAAACATTAGCATTTTTCTAAGCTTGTAACGAAAAATTTCTGCAACCAGGGGGTTTGGGGGTGGGCACTTATATATGTGAACCAATAGAGCGGGACTTGACACCAAATTGTTTTAACCCGTACCCCTGACCAAACCCCAAAGGGTGCACTTGAGAAGGTGGGGGACTGAATTCCCCCTACCCCACAGACAGAGCTGCAGGCAGTGAGTCCCCTTCAATGCTTTTTTAACTATTTGCATCTTCTGGATGCAGACTCAGTTGAGAGATGAGGAAAGGGGGAGGATCGTGCAGACTTTATCCCGTTTTTTGGCCCCAATTTTTTGCCAACATATAAAATTTTAAATTCCCTTTTTTTACTATTGTGTAAAATACCCTTTCAGGTCCCTTTCCCTTTTCACTGTTTAAAGTCCCCCAAACATCCCGCGTATCATAACCCCTACACGGAACCCAACACCACAGAGGAGAAGGAGGAAAGCTATATGTAGTAACAGAGGGAAAAATGGGGGTCTGTGAGGACAGGATCATGGAGACCAGTAAGGGAAACACTGTGATCTATGAGCAGCAGTCTGTATAGAGGGGTGGGGCTGGGGGAGGACCAGAGTAGCAATTTTTTTAAGTGAGGGGAGGGCCGGGACTTGGGAAAAAGGGGCAAACCCGGCAAATTTGCCCCGGCGGGCCGGGGCCGGGTCGGATCGCCCGCCCCTGGGGGTAGTGTTTCCCCAGTGGGCCCCCAAATCCTGGCGCCCGGGCTGTGGCTGCTACGGGGCCGCAAAAAGGTCGCTTCGCGAACCCGGAAACCCCGTGGGGGCCCCGGGGAAGACTGGTCCCCCCCCCGCCCAAACGGCCCGCAAGGGGGGGGGGCACCAAAACCCGCCATGAGCCATTACCAAACCTGCGGCCCAAAGGCCCGAACAGCTGGGGGTCTACTGTTCCCGTTGTTCAGCCTTCCAGGAGGCCCCGGGGCGGCCGGGGATGTGATGAAACCAACCGCCCGCCCGCTCCCCTCCCCCAAACCCGTGGGGCGGCCCCCCCCGGGGAAGAGGGGCGAAAAAGGGGGCAGAGACATAAAGGGGAGTATTGGTTTAATTTTTTTTTTTTTTTTTTAAAATAAGAAACCCCCGGTTACCTTTATACTGCCCCGTTAACCCATTTGTGGTTGTCTACCTATATACCAGCCCTGGCTTCCCCATTTGCTCTCTTTCTACCCCTATTTTAACCCGCCCTTCCTATATTAAAAACCCTTACTTTTGGCCCATATTTCTTTCCCTGTCTGCCTTTTAATGCACTGTCTGCCCCTTTTTTAACCCCGCCCCGTTGCCCATTACCAAGGGCCTGTTGCCTATATTACCAAACCCCCGTATGCCCATTTTTCCTGCCCCCGTCTACTAAAATGCTGAAACCTGGTTTTCCTTAATTAAAAGTTTTACCGGTTTTGCCTATTTTCCCGCCCTGTCTGCCTTTTACCGTGTTTTGCCCATTACCTGCCCTGTCGCCCATTTATAACGCCCTGTTGCCTATATACCTGCCCCCCCGTTTTTCCTATAATTTTCCCGCCCTGGGCTCCCCATATACTGCCCCGTTCCTATATACCAAACCCCGTTTTGCCTTTTTACCAGCCCTGTCTGCCTATATTCCGGGCCTGTTGCCCATATACCGCCCTGTCTGCCTATATACTGCCCTGTTTCCCATTTTAATGGCCCTGTCTTTTTATTTTGGGCCCTGTTCCCATAAATGGCCCCCCCTGGTAAATTTTACTTTCCCCTTTCCCCGCCCTTTTACTGGCCTGCCCGCCTATTTTAATGGCCCTGAAAGGCCCCTATATTTTGGTCCCCGGCCTGGGCCTATATTTGGTCTGCCCTGCCCAAAATATGGCCCCGATGCCTATTTTAAATGGCCCGCCTGTCTGGGGTGGCCCCGGGTGCTTTCATACTGACCCTGCCTGCTTAAAATTACTGGCCCTTGCCCGTTACATATGGCCTTGCCCTTTTTATTACTTTGGGCCCCCCCTGGCTACCCTACTGGCCCCCGCCCGCCTACTTTTGGCCCCGGGGGTTCCCTACTGGCCGGCCCGCCTTTCAATGGCCTTGCCCGACTACTTCCCGGCCACTTCGGGGCCCGGCCCCTACCCTACTGGCCCTGCCCCGGTAATTTTCTGGCCCCAGCTGGCTTGTTACTGTGGGAAGGGCCCCCGCAACCCGGCCCAGTTAAATGGGGGCTGCCCCCCCGCCAAAATGGGGCCCGTTAATGTGGGCAGCCCAAACCCCCTGGAAATTACTGTGGGGCCAGCCCCAAAAACCCCCTGGCCAGTTACTGGGGGGCGCCCCCAAAACCCCTGGTAGTTATTTTGGGCGCCCCAGCCCTGGCCCGTTACTGTGGGCAGCCCCCCCCACCGGGGTAGTTACTGTGGGCAGCCCCAAACCCCGGCCCCAGTTTCTGTGGGGGCCCCCCCAGCCCCCGGGGTAGGGTTTTGTGGGGAAAACCCCAAACACCTGGCTGTTAATGTGGGGGCCCCGCCCAATTGGGGGTTTTTCCATGGATTGTTAATGTGGGCAGCCCCCCGCTCATGGTTGGTTTTCTGTGGGCAAGGGCCCCCGCTACCCGGAAATAGTTACTGTGGGCCCGGCCCAGCTTCCCCTGGGGGGGAAACTAATGGAGGGGGGGCACCCAGCCCACCTTGGCTAGTTAAATGGAGGGCCGCCACAGCTACAAATTTGGTAGTTACTGGGGGTAATTACGGGGTTGGCCTTCCCCCTACCTACAAAATTTAAAGGAGGGAAAGGTCTGTTTTCCTACCCCAAGGGGGGTTTTCCTATTTACATTTCCAAATTATTGACATTTTTTAAATTTCTTTAAATTTTTTGGGGGCTAACCTAGTGTTTGGGGAATTGATAGGAAAGTGTGGAAAAGAGTGGAGTTAAAATGTATTTGTGGTACCCTTCTACAAAAGGGGGGTGTGGGCCCCAAAAAAGAAGACCCTTGGTGCGGGGACGGACAGAGGAAAAAATTTGGAAAAGGAAAAGACTAATTTAGGGAGGACATCATGGAGGTTTGGGGGAAAATGGGAAGAAAAAAAGGGGAAGAGAACAATTTCCCAAGAGATGAGTTTTTCCTTTTGAGTCCCTTTTCTGGGAAGGGGGGCATTTTACTTTCTGTGGGTTTTAAACAGTGCTGTATTTTATTTGGGTGGTGAATGGGTACTGGGGTTGTGTTGGTGGGGTTGTAGGTTTTGGGTTTGGGGCTTTTTAGTGTTTGGGGGGGTTGTCCCCGGGTTTTTTAAAGAAAATGCACACAGGGCTTGTTTGAGGGGTTTCTCTGCATCCCCTGTTTCTTTTTTGTGTGTTGGCTGCCCTTATCCCGGGGGGCGGGGGTTTTTTTGGGGATTTTTTGATGTGTTTTTTTTGTGCAGGGAAAAGTACGCCCTTAAAATAAATCTGCCTTTTTGCACAAAAACCCCCACCAAAAAACGCTCCATTGGGAAAACAGTTTATGTGTAGTTTATTTTAGAAAGTGGCGAGGCGTGAAAACAAGGGAGATTTTTTAAGTGGATATTGTATATGGGCTGGTGGGGGCTTAGTGCCAGGGCTGATTTTTATTCCCAGTCCGGCCCTGAGTGAGGGGCTATAAGCACTTTATATGTGACGGAAGAAACCATCATCATCAGAAAGGAAGGGCCATGAGCAGCGGTCTGTATGTAAGAGAGGAGGAGGCTGTGAGCAGCGGTCTGTATAAAAGAGAACAGGGAACTATCAAAAAGGACATAGGAAATTTGGAAAAAGCATTACTGCTAACTAGGATACATGAAAAAATTTGAGGTTCTTAGTTCACAATTTTGGACAAAAATGCTTAAGCCCACCTCTGCAACTTCACCGGGACTCAGTTACAGGTGGGTCCTAAGCATTGTTACTTCTATTAGTTCCTTGTTCAGCATTTAAACTGAGGAATTGGGTGGGGTGCAAAAATCAAAATGGAGGCAGCCAAGTGCAGTGTGCTTTGAAGCAGGCATCTTCACTCCCTGAAGTATGCAGTCCATAGTGTGCCACTGTTATTTGAATTTGAATGTTTATATGTATTGCTGCCACACCAGTGTGCATTTGTTTTTTTCAAAGTTTTTTGATGTGCAAAACCAAGTGTTGTTTCTGATTATATGTAGGAAGGAGTGTCTGCCTCCATTTTGTTTTTTGCAGCCCACCCACTTCCTCAGGTTTTAAATCAGTGCAGTGTGCTTTGAAGCAGGTATCTTCGCTCCTTGAAGTATGCAGGTCTGAACAGGACCCAATAGAGAGGTAACAATAGCGTAGGACCCACCTGTACTGAGGTCCGGTGAGTTGCGGAGGTGGGCTTAAGCATTTTTGGCCAAATAAGTGTGAACTAATGAACCTCAATTTTTTCATGTATCCTAGTTAGCAGTAATGCTTTTTCCAAATGTCCTATGTCCTTCTTGATAGTTTCCTTAGTCCATAGTGTGCCACTGTTATTTGAATTTGAATGTCTAAAAGAGAACGGGGCATGAGCAGCGATCTATATGTAAGGGAGCAGGAGGCATGAGCAGTAGTCTATATGTAAGCGAGCAGGAGGCATGAGTAGCAGTCTATATGTAATCAAGCAGGAGCCTTGAGCAGTGGTCTATATGTAAGAGAGGAGTGAGCCATAAGCAGCAGTCTTTTCGTGAGAGGAGAGGGCATCAGCAGCAGTCTATATTATTATTTATTTTAGAGCGCCCTTCATACATTCGAGGGTGGTTATATACATAACATAGGTCAAACAAGTACAATGGTCACGATAACTAACAACTGATATGTTTGGGCAGTGAGTTCCAGAGTGTGGGGGAAGTACGGGAGAAGTCTTGGAGACGGTTATGTGAAGAGCTGATAAGGGGAGACCAGAGAAAAGAGCAGGGGCCATAAGCAGTGGTCTGTATGTAAGGGAGCAGAGGGCATGAGCAGTGGTATATACGTGACAGTCTAAAGGTTACAATAAAAATGTGATTTAAGCAGCCCCTTTAAAGAGTACTATGTATTGTATTTTTGAACTGTGTCAGACAGTAGAGATATACAGCTTTCTGAACTTTTTTTTCCGTAAATAGGTGAAGACTGTCCACTTAAGGATGGAGCTAATGACAAAATACCCAAACTTACTGTCAAGGTAAGGATTAAAAGTAAGACTTCACATATAATTATTATGTATGTACCTCTTTAATGGGCCTACACATATCTGGAGAAGACACATGACTACAGTCAATGATCACCTCTTTATGATCTCCTCTTCTCTTAAAGAGCAGACAAGGAAGATAGTGGTTCTTCTTTTGGGGAGCTGTGTATCCAGCTGTGTATGGAGTATTATAGGCAATGCTCCTTGGGAAAAAGTATGATATTATCTGTCCCTCAGATGAAAAACTATCCAGTGCCACCTCTAGGTAGCTGTCCTGTAATTCAATGTCAAAAGCCATGGATAATTTATTAATTGTTCATACTATATTAAGCACCTTCATATTTTGCATTGGCGTACAGATTATACACTTGCATTAAAATAATAATTTTTATCCCATCTATGTGCTTTCCACAGTACCCAGTCTTACTGTGGCAATCCATTAGGTTGAAAGCCCATACCAGGGGCCAGGTTGGCTTTGGGAGTACGCCGAGGAGAACTAACTCCTTACAAGACAAAGAAATGTAATAAATTTTTGAATAGATATCTGACAACTTGACCGAAGAGGACAACCCAGGGACTGATTATAGATCTTCTTTTGGTAGAATTACAAATCCCTTACTTGGCCTTTAAGTTACTTTATTATAGTTATATTGTTATAATCACATGTCTGACTGGTCAGTGCTTTCCCCTGAAATTGCAAGAAGTGACAATGAACATTTCCATGGGTTTCTTTGATATTTACCATGTTAATGCTGTGTAAAGCACTTTATTTAGCTCTTAGAAGCTGTAAGCACCTATTCTCCCGTGTAAATGTCTTCTGTGGTACTAGGCTCGGGAGCACTGTCTGAAGATGCTGGAAGAAGCCATGAGTAAAAATGTACAAGCAACCAATACTGCAGATAGGTAAGAAGACTGTCTTTTCTTCACTCTGCCTTTAACTGTGCATGTTATATATGGCTAGATGGGGAGGGAAATCTATAAGAAGCACTGTTGTATGTATTATTACATTCACTTGTATATACAGTTTCTCATTGTCTATATCCACTTCAGAGTGGACGTCTCGTCTTCTGCTGTAGATCTAGAATATGAGATTTTCCGAAACAGCAAAATGTCCAACCTTTATAAAGCCGCAGTATTGAAAAAGGTAAGAGGTAAACCTTAGTAGTGAGAATGCATATTTGGGTTTTGGTTATGAACATAGAACCTAGTGCTTGGAAATACATTTAGGATTGACTGGTTTTAAATATCTCTTTTGAGTTTGTATGGAAAAACTGTGTTGTAATGAAGGGTATAGAGGAGGGGCACCTGTTCACTAGAAGTAGCTTTAACAAATTTGATTCTACCATTAGTGGTGTGAAAACACTAGCCATTTTAATCTAGAAAATAAAAGGCGCAGAGGTGAATACAGACTATAGTAGCACTGCAAAAAAGTTTTTTTTCTTTTTTGTTTTTGAGTAACGAAGCCCCTTTTGTCTGTTAGGGCTCAGCTACAACATCTGGCACAGACCAACAATAGTAGTGGTACTGTTTCCGAAAATAATAAATAAATAAATGCTAAGCTCCTGGTGCCCCATTAGGAGAAAAAAAGCCTATATTCCCCTTCCTCCGCTCTCCGGTTTCGGCACTCGTTGGATTCCTCCAGTCTTCTGCTTACATTTTTCTTCTTTTAAACAGAGACATCATTTCTACAACCCCTGATTGGCTGCAATGGTCACGTGCCTCTGCATACATCACCATGCAAAGTGGACCTCTAGGTGGTGATGTAAGGGAGTGTTATGTCACTGCCGCAGCCAATCGGTTGCAGCAGCAGTGATGTCCCTGTTCAGAAGATGAAAAATGTAAACATGAGACCGGAGAGACCAAGCGCTGGAACCAAGGAGCAGAGAAGGGGTGAGTATTAGTTGTTTTTTTAATGGGGCACCAGGAGCTTAGTGTTTCATTTTTTATAGGAATCAGACAACCCCTCTAAATGTCCTGTCTACAGTATATCACAAAATGTTCAGAATTATCAACACTTAGCAATGTATAACATTCACTCTTCTATACTCTTATTATACCACAATCTTAAGGGTGTAATGTTATTACTTTGTAATAACCTCCCCACCTGTGTAAACTTCTATGTTTAAGTGGTGATTGAGATTTAGGATATTAGTATAACTATAAATCAAAGGACAAATATGTCTTCGTGTTGGTTTCTTTTCAGGTCGGTGAGATAAATAAAGCTTCAAAGGATGGAGAGCCATATGTGACATTTGGGTCTTGTAACTCTACACAGAAAAATGAGGCAAAGTTGGACGAACATGAAGATGGATTTGTCTCTGCCTCTCAGTTGCCCACGGTATGTCAAAGCATACAGACTGAAATCTGACAAATCAGTTGTTCCAGTAACATTGCATTCATTGGTGATGATACAAAGTTTGTCTTTATTTTTAAATTCAGTTTAAACGTAAGAGAGTGGGGGCGCCATTGCTCTTCCAAACTGCATCAAGTTTACTCCAGACAACTGCAGCAGATACTGAGAGACGACACCAACCGCCTAATCCTGGCTCTACCAAGCCAAATGAACATGACAGGTCTTGTGCACCTTCTGATAAGACTGAAAGTCCCAGTAAAAATATTAACAGCCCAAATAAAAAGTCCCGACAAAGCAAGAAGAAGCAGGAGCTGGCCTCCGCTGCTGCTAAAGACTCGCAGGACATTTCTAAGTTTTTCTCATTCCAGAGTAAATCTAAATCCTCGACTAGTGCCCATAGTTTAGCAAAACGTGACCGTCCGGTCCATGACAGTGCCTGTTTAGACTCTTGTGAGATCCGTGAAGCCTCTTTAAACCCTCAAGGTAGCAGTAATAATCCTGATGAAGGTAAGCAGGATCTCAGTATCGAAAGTGTCTCTGTTCCACCATCAGAAAAAAGTAATCTTTTACCAGAAAACTTAAAAGAAATGTCATCAGACACAAAAGAACTGACAGACACATGGACACACAATTCTAACAACATGGGACCTGAAGATCCGCAACCATCAGAGACTGGTGCTATAGATGCCTTAGAGATGCCCCTACTACAAAACCAGGAGCAGTTAAGAGAGTCTCAGGAGCAATCACAGGTGACACGTGAGGCGGTCTCAGACGTTGCTGTAAAGCACAGTAGGTAAGCCTGGTTATTGCTGTACTAAATAAATTAACCAAGGTATTTAGAAAATGTTAATATTCAATCTGTTTTCTTCATAGTGGATCCAGATCTCCAGAGAAGAACGATCTGGAGCAGCAGGTTAGCTCTTTATGATGTTTGTCAGGGGATTTGGGGAAGTCCTTACAGCTGAACTGTATAAATGATCAATAACAACCAAAGGGATTTAAATACATAGCATAAGACCAGGACAAATACAATACAAGCACTCAGTAAACTCATACAGATAGAGAGAGGACCCTGCCTGTGAGAGCTTACAATCTACAGTGGAGGAGAGGGGATACACAAGGTGAAGGACGGAGATGTTTGTATTACGGTGTAGCGGCAGCAGGGTTGTCTTAGGGTGCAGGCTATCCTGAAGAGTTGGGTTTTCTGGTCACTTTTAAAAATTGTACAAGTGCGGAAGAGTCCAGAGTGTTGTGGTAATGAGTTCCAGATTGTGGGGGATGCATGGGAGAAATCTTGAAAATTTTTGTCTGAGAAGCTGAGGAGAGCAGAGAAGGATCACAGACTGCATGAGGGGAGCTATCTGGAGATTGAGACAGAAATGTATGAGAGAGAAGGTTATGAAGAACCTAGTATGTAATGGTTTGTAACTTATACTAAATTTGCTGGCAATGGGCAGTCAGTGAAGGGATTGGCAGAGTGGAGAGGATAAGAAGGAAGGAGGAGAGAGGTGGGTCAGCCAGGCAGTAGAGTTGAGGAAGGATTGAAGGGAGCAAGATTGCTAGATGGGAGGCCACAGAAAATGATGTTACAGTAGTCTAGGCAGGAAATGATGAGGGCATGGACAAGCTTTTTTTCAGAGTCAAATTAAAGAAAGGAGCGGATTCGGGAAATATTTTTACAGTAGATGTGGCAGGAGCTGGTAAGGGTTTGCATGTGCAGTTTGAAAGACCGGGCAGAGTCAAGGCAGCGGGACTTGAAGTACTGTGGAGAGTGTGGAGCCATTGATCGTGGTAAATAGATGTTAAGGATCAGTGGGATGGGGGAAAGATGTTGAACTCTGTTTTCTCCATACTGAGATTGAGGAAGTGGGAGGAGAAGAAGGAGGGTATGGACAATAGTTATTCTGGGATCCTGGAAAAGAGTGTGTTAACATCTGGGCCAGAGATGAAGATGTCCGTGTCATCAGCAGACCTGTGATGGTGAGAGCCATGTGATACTGAGAGATCAACAAGGCCAGGGGTATAGAGAAAGAAGAGTGTTCAGGACTGACCCCAAAGGGACACCAGCAGAAAGAGGGCAGAAGGAAGAGGTAGAGTGAGAGTGGGAGAGGCACAATATCCGGTCTGTGATGTAAAAGGAGATACAGGATAGAACCAAGTCTATGATACCAAGGATAGAGAGAAATGACAAAATGTCATGCATGATATAATGTTATAATATTGTATTAACCCTTTTTCTAGTAAGGTCATATGCATTATATTATGACTCTAAATGCAATAAATGTGGAGCACCACTCCTTAGAAGGTGGGGAAAGGCTGAAATGTTTAATCTCCTGCATCTGTGTCTATGTAGAGGAAGAGCGAGGAGGCAGTCATCACGTCAGTGATACGTGAGTCAGGCAGGCAGTGGGATTGTGATACATTTTGCTTATGTTCTCACTACCCCTTACTAGTTAGATATGTCTTGAATTCCATAAGTTGTTAACTCAAATGTTTAAATCAAATTTTTTCTCTTTTGTGCAACAGGATGCAACTGAAATGTAACTGTGTTCTGCACATTGTACATTTTATTGGAGCACTGTGCTCCAAAGGGAATTTCATTATTTACTACTGCAAATACAGTTAATTTCAACTTTATTTTTACAAATTTCATTGATGTCGTTTATTTTCTGCCACTCATTTACTATTCCTTTAAGACAACACCTGAAATGTTATGCACTTTCTTTAGTTTTTGTCCTTGCGTTCAACAGTTTGTAACTTTTTTTTTTTCAATATGCTTACTAGTTAGATATGTCTTGATCCGGCCATAAGTTGACTCTAACTCAAATGTTTACAGCCGTCTGGATTGCAGAGATTTTTGGTCTCGTTTTTGTGACAATTTCAGGATGCAACTATAGAAATAGGTAACGTGAATTCTGCACATTGTACAATTTAGATGTGGGAGCACTTGTGCTCCAAAGGGAATGTGTCATTATTAAATGAGCTACTGTTCAAATACAGCATTTATTTCAAACATATTTTTACAAATTTCTGGTGATGTCGTTGTAGTTTTCCATGCCACTCTTTCTATTAACCCCTTAAGCCGAACACCTGAAAAGTAGTTAATGACCAGAACATTTCTTTAGTTTTTGCCTCCTTGCGTTTCAACAGTTGTAACTTTTTTATTTTTTTCAATGATGCAGTTGTATGAGGCCTCATTTTATTCGAGACGAGTTGTACTTTATGGAGGAATAGTTCAAGTTCACCTATAATTAATTGCAGAATTATTTTACACCATTCATATTTCACACTTAATATCATGTTAGATCAATTCTACAGGTTATTACGGTCATGTGGATACCTAATAGTGTAGTTTTTTTTTGTGTGTAATGTATGCACAATTATTTTTTATTAAATATATATATTTTTTTTTAACACTTTTTATGTTTTAAATCCCATGCAGAGAGAACTGTTACATTGTTTTTTTTTTTTACACTTAGTAATGTATTAGCATATTCATATATGCTAATACATTGTAATCTGTGTCAGTCTGACACAGGCAGTGATCAGGGCAGCTCACAGTCTGCCCTGATCACTGGCTTGTTACACAGACAGCCTTGGGCTACTATAGGTCCCCAGAGCTAACTGTGCCGCCATTCCCCAGGCTCTGTTGGGTCACCGGGAATCCCGATCACCCGACAGAGCAGGGAAACCCTTTGATTGCGCTGCAGTGACGAACCATGGCAATCAAAGGGTTAAAGCATTGGGAGCGGAGGTTTCCCCGCCCCCCCGGTGCTTGCAGGAGTTGCACTGGGAACAGTGCTGTGTAGTACAGCCCCGTACTTAGCGCTGCTGTGGCGGTAGGAGCCGCAAACTCCGATGTCTGCAGCGACGCCAAAAGACCGCTGCAGATGAACGACCTGCACCAGCCGACGTCAAAAGATGGTGGGCAGTCATTAAGGAGTTAAAGGGAACCTGTCACATAGATTATGCCTCCCTTGCTGAGGGCAGTACAAGCTAGTGTCAGACCTGCTGTTCCCAGCGCTGTGTCCCTTATTCTGTAAGATGCTGTAGTTTTAGAGCATTTAATGCTCAAATCTTATTCATGAGCAGGTGTTAGCCCCGCCCACCAAAGGCTAGCCCCACCCACTGAGTTATTCACATGTTTCTACCTATTCAAAGTAATAGGTTTATCAGTTGAAGTGGGCAGGGCTATCCTCAGGTGGGCAGGGTTTGAAAAAAAAACTGACTCTCTGAATTACTCTTTTCTAGATGAAAACTGCAGATTTGAGCATTAAATCCTCTAAAACTCCAGCATCTTACAAAATAAAGGACACATCGCTGGAAACAGCAGGTCCGACACTAACTTGTGCTGTCCTCAGCAAGAGAGGCATAAACTATGTGACAGGTTCCCTTTAAACAAGGTCCTAAAATCCTGCAGTTTTGGTTTTGGCCACTGACCCTCACAATAGGTTGATGCCTCCTGCTCACTAAGGGGTTGTCTCACTACATTGAGTCATCTTACCTCAGTCCTGTTTTCTTGGTTTCATTTTGAATTCAGGGGCGTGTTTACTGGCGAGTACTCCCTTCTCCGCAGTGGACTCCGGATAGCCGCAGACTTGCGGCTGTCTGGAGTATCTGGCACAGGTGGAGTGTGTTTCATCAAGCTGCCTGATGAAATCACACCCTCTGTGCCGGCAGGAAGATGGAGCACCTGGGAGTCGGAGCAATGAGGGAGAGAGGTAAGTACCTGTATTTTTTTTTTTTTTTTATACCTTGCATATACCTGCCTATGGCGGGAATTAAAACTGCCTATGGCGGGCATTAAACTGCCTATACCTGCCTATGGGGGACATTAAACTGCCTATACCTGCCTATGGGGGACATTAAACTGCCTATACCTGCCTATGGGGGAAATTAAACTGCCTATTCCTTCATATGGGGGACATTAAACTGCCTATACCTGCATTTAGGGTAATTTAACTACCTATGGGGGATATTAAACTGCCTATACCTTCCTATGGGGGACATTAAACTACCTATACCTTACTATGAGGTTATTAAACTGCCTATGGGGGGCATTAAACTGCATATACCTGCCTTTAGGGTTATTAAACTGCCTATGGGGGACATTAAACTGCCTATGGGGGATATTAAACTGCCAATACCTGCCTATGGGGGATATTAAACTGCCTCTGGGGGACATTACTCTGCTTTATACCTGCCTATGGGGGACAGTAAACTGCCTATACCTATCTCTGTAATGTGATTGGTATCCATTTTCATTATTGAAATTTACCAGCAGCCGCTGCATTTTCCACCCTAGGCTTATACTCGAGTCAATAAGTTTTCCCAGTTTTTTGTGGCAAAAGTAGATTTTATTTTATTCTTAAAGCACACGGGTTTCTCTCCCCCACCTCTCCGTGCTCTCTCTTATCTCTCACTGCTCTAAGCTGCCGTCAGTCATTCACTCTGCCACTGGGGAGTCACCTCCGGCAGAGTCTTATCTCTAGTAATGAACTTTTAATGCTTCTCATTTAGCTAAGTAAATAACCTTTAGAGTTCAGCCTTTTACAATACACATTATAAATCTTGCAGGCCTTTTCAGTGTAACAGTAATAGCTAGAAACAGTAGAGTTGATGTGTCAATCACATGCTGTTTAGATCTGTCCACAGCCTAAACAGCATGTATGATTCTAAAGCTGACTGTGGCTGTGAAACTGCATCATGAGAACTTCTTCAAGGTAGCCCAGGATTAGGCTATGTTTACATGGCTTATCCACGGCGTAATTGGGGGACGGATTTCGCCCGCAATTACACCATGTGCTGTGCAGCCCGCCGGCCCCATAGACATTCATTATCCACGGCGCGTATACCACCGTTAATAATTGACATGTCACTCTCTCCCCACTCGCCGTATTTCGCGAAGGGGGGGGGGAGCGCGAATTACGGACTGAAATCCGTCCCAAAATAAGCCGTGTGAACATAGCCTTTTGGAAGGCATTCTTAGGGTATGTTCACACGGCGTATTTGAGGGACATACTTCGGTACGTAATTGTGCCAAAGCACACCCTGCAAATACGGTAAACTCATAGTACTCATTGAGCACTCATGCTCATATATCCCGTTACATGCTGGGTACCCATAAAAAGAAGTGACATCACTTCTTTCGGGTGCTTACGACAAATAATAAACTAATGTGAGGCAAGGCCTTTGCGCTGTTAATAGTATGTGTTTAGATTACAATATCATGTTTTTTAATGGCAACCTAATAAAGGATAATTTTATTGCAAACCAAGTTTTGCTAGAAAGACGGTGAATTTTTTCTACAGTGGTGTTCACATACAAACGAGGTATGGTTCTGTACAACTTCAGCCGTGTGAACATAGCCTTACAGTGCGGTAGGTGTCTGCTTTCAGAAGATAAATGAATATGGCAATTTATTTTATATCCAGATTCATATGTGTCAGAAGTATCACTATTGTCTTGAAAATCCTGGCAGTGAAATATTCTGAACCTTTTCAAGGCTGTAATACCTTTAGCATTGCATTTCTTTTTGTGGTAGGAATCTGGGGAACCAGCACGTAAGAGACAAAGGACAGAAGAAAAGTCATCCTCCATTTTGTTCAATCCCGACAAAGGGAATAGTGGTCAAGGAAAAAAGAAGGTGACCTTTGACCCCAACCTCTGCCAAGAGGATAAAGAAGGTACAGCCAAAATCCTGCAGCCTCCTGGGAATAAAGTGGTGACCCTTAAAGAGACAGCTGACATAGTGGTAAAATACCTTACCCCTTTCTTCCGAGATGGAAAATTTGCATCCAAAGTAAGTGTGGCTTTACAGTTGTATTCTACTTAATATATCTGGGTTTTCTGTTGGTAAAAGGTGGGTCCTCACAAAACTGAATTGCCACTGTTAATTTATAGTCCTGCTTTCTTTGGGTCTGGAGTGCTATTCCATCTGATAAGTAAACTGGTGTCTTCCATGTTTCATCCTGGTTGCTGAGGTCCATGAGCTTTTTTCAGTACAGGCAGTCCCCAACTTAACAATGTTTCGACTTATATCTGTCCCCTAGTTACAAACAGACTTATGGGGCATGCTGGCACTTGTAGTTCCATGTTCCATAGCAGATAGTAGCTGTGGAATGACAAGTTCCAGCATGCCACAACAGCACATGAGTTAAAATCTTCTTAACAGGGCCACAGACAGCAAAACAATTGTAAAAACCTTCCCTGCACTATGCAAAACTTAAAAAATAAATAAACCTTTTGTGCTGGAGATACATTTAATGAGTATACCTGTTCTGACTTACATACAAATTCAACTTAAGAACAAACCTATAGTCCCTATCCCATTTATAATCCGGGAACTGCCTGTATTTACATCATATAGTGGAGACATTAGCATGATTTTGCCACAGCATGATTTGGATGGGCTTATGCTATCATACACTGAGAGCCTGAGTAGATAGTTATTTTGATTATTTATTCCCATGCTGAAATGATTGCAGTCACAGTTTCTGTCTGCATGTTCCTGTGGTTGTCTCAGTACATTCTAACATGACTAATTGTACAATTGTTAAACCTGCTATAGAGGGGTATTCCCATATCATTGATGACCTTTAAATGAAGGCAAATAAAGATTATTACCAAATACATTGCTGTTCTGATTTAGCTTCATTTCAGGGTTAGAACAGTTCCCAACTCTCGCTTGATAAAAACAAAAATATGGAAAATGGAAATAATTAAGACTTAACTTTTAATGAATAATAATAATAATAAAAAAAATAATAATAAAGACGCCATGATGGCTTAAAGCATATATAAAGCTGTAAGACCACACAAAATACAAGTATCAATAATATTGGTATCCTTGTTTCAAATATATGCAGTGATGCAAGAAAATACAGGGGGCAACTGACCCTATAACACTCTACAACACCAGGTGCTACAAAATCCATTAGCCTGAATTACATACTGTCCTGGGAACCACGTCCAGATATATGATCACTTCGACTGGTAACGCTTTCACTACAAAATCTGAACCCTGTTACACCCTAGAAAGGTTAATAAACTGTTCCCTTGGAACAACGATACCAATATTATTGATACTTTTGCATGGTCTTACGGCTTTGTATATACTTGAAGCCATCATGGGGCCTTTGGACTAAAGGTTGCTCCATTTTTTAATGGTGTATTTATTCATTAAAAGTTAAGTCTTAATTATTTCCATTCTCCATATTTCTGCATTTTTCATTGTGGATTGGAGCCTGCTGTTGCTGATGGTCTTTGGTCACGAGTTCCATTACTTTGTTGTATTTGTATCTCCTGCTTGTTAACAGAAGGTTTCTTAGGTTACCACCAGCTGCTGTGTCTTACCAGCAGCGCAGGGGCTTGTTTTTCTTTCTCGGGTTTTGTTCACACTGCGTATTTGCGGGGCTTTTTTTGGCATGTAGTTGCGCCGAAATAAACCCTGCAAATACGGTAAAAAGAATGAAAAGTAAAATCAATGTTGTCGTTCAAATGTTATGATCGGATTTTAACTTACACATATAGAAAAAAAGGAAGGAGCTTAATCCACCACCAATTAATACCAAAATTCTTTATTAAATAATTATAAAAAATCACATACATTTACAGAAAAAGAGATCCCATAGTTGAATACAAAGAGGCGCATAAACATTACAAACAAGTTACAAGACAGTGTATAGAAACAAATAGGGTAATGTGAGATTGGTGAAAGGTCACATGTATATGAGAGTAATACTCAGTGTAAAAATACCCTTAGTGGGTGTATATTTCTCATAAAAGACTTCATTAAGACCTATATATCACCATCTGCATATACAATTGATAAGTTATTACAAATAGATTACCCATATTGTAGTTGAGTCCTTATACCTCCAGTCACCGCGACGTACGTTTCGCCGATTAAATGCTTCCTCAAGGGGTATGATCGGATTTTGCAGCGTGTAATGTAAGCTCAGTAAAAGAAGGGACATGTCACTTCTTTCAGGCATATTGTGGTGCAAAAATACTCCCCGCTAAACGCTGTGTGAACCAGGGCTGTGGAGTCGGCAAGCCGGAGCCCCGACTCCTCAATTTCCCAAACCTCCGACTCCCGACTCCCGACTCCCTATACATTGGCGCATGTTTAAGTATAACTTTACTGTAGTAAATGGTAACATCCGGCTGTTTATCACCTCACGATACAATAATCACGCTGTTTAGGTAGAACAGACACTGCCCAGCAAAATGGTACCAATGTTTTGATCTTTTAAACACTTGTGGGTAGAGGTGAAGAATAAGCTGTATTTGTATCCAAGTCCAGTCTGCACTAACATTGGGAATGTGTAGAAGAGACCTGGGATCAGATTTTGGTAAAGATATGCTTGAATCTGATTCAGAGCCCAGAAGGATTCAGGCAGTATTGAAAACCAACGGTGGATTTCCCAAATACTAACAAAATAATAAAAATTAAAGGGGTGGTCTCACTACTTTGATTCATCTTACCTCAGTCCTGTTTTCTTGTTTCATTTTGAATTCAGGGGCATGTTTACTGGCTTCCACTAGGCTGCCGTATAAGTAAGGTCTGTAGCTATAGCAACCAGTGCTGGCAGCCTATCAGGAGAAATCAAACAGGTCTGTAGCTATAGCGACCTGAGGAGTTGATGCAGCTCATACAAGAGGGGATATCTAGGAATAGGTAGGACACTGTTAATGGACACATATAGTAAAGTGACTTGTTTTTACAAGATCTTTAACATAAAAAGTCATCCTTGTAGTGAGACAACCCCTTTAACACTTTGATTTTTAGGAGCAAAACTGTAACTAAGCAGATGCTAAATACTTGCAAGTCAAATTTATGTTATAAGATAGGTAAGATGAGTATATAAAATTACAGTAGCCTCATGTACAAAGCTGTAGTGGATGGTGAGATATGGAGCCTGAAAGTCACAATTTCAAAACATTGTTACCCTTTTGCTTGTCGATGTAAAATATATTTATTGGATATGACTTTAGGACACAAAAAAATTGTAAATATTCAAAACACTGCAGGGAACATTTGTGGAGTCTCTGAATTTGTTCTGAGAAATAGTGTTGCCTCCATCAGATCCTGCATACATGACCTCACATCTGATCTCATTATTTCCAGGCTACAGAATGGCCTCTCTACACTAACTTGGGTTGGGCGCAAAGCGGTGACCACAGGGGCAACATCTCTAACAATCTCAGGGTATAAAGGAATTGCCTCAGCCACAGTCAGTTTTGATGAATGGTTAAACTCTTCTACTTCTTTGAAAACAGGTGAAAAATGTTGCTGAAATCTCTTTTCCCCTGGAGCAGCCTGCTCCATGTCATCAATTGCTTAAGATATGGGAGCAGCAGCACTGGCCGGACCCAATTCCTCTTGCTCTTTGCATTGCATCGAACTAACTGGACCAACTTATTATATATTTTGGGAGTCGGAGTCGGTCCATTTTATGACGACTCCGACTCCTGCAAAATAGCCACCGACCGACTCCGACTCCACAGCCCTGGACTGTGAACATACCTTTACTGGGAAACTTTAACACTTTCGAGGTCTGTAGCCTTTAGCTCTGCTGTTAGAACCCTTCCATCACCAATGACCAAATGCCCTCTAAATGGCTCAGCTGGAGAAGTATGAAACAGTATGGTGAGAACACCCCTTTAATTGAAATAGCCCTTCATTGCAAACACCTTTTTATACAGCATCCCAAAGCTCAGTTTCGCCAGTAGGCTATAAGAGATTGTGGAGGCATGGTCTATAGAGATACTTTGCCTATACCTCTAAATTAATGATTTTGCATGAACTAAGCATAAAATGTTGGTCTTTGTAGATACATTATTTTATATGAAGTATTTCCTTTACCCAGATTACTTTTTTATTTTATTTGCAGGACTTATTTAAAGGATTTGCAAGGCAACTGTCTCACCATTTAGCCGGGGATAACAAGAAACCGCTGCGCAAAACTGGTAAATTCTCAACTTTATATAGCTTGCTGTCATAATGCTGATGGTTATTAACATAGTAAAGGAGGATGATGGGATTTTACTTCTAAACTTCTATATGGATAAAATATAGCTGTATCTTTGAAAAGAAAAGGTGATCATATAAAAGGTTAGACTAAATACAGTGGAACCTCCACTACAGACCTCCTCCTTGAGAAGGCCAACCCCAAATTTTATGGGACAGATTTTCAATTCCCTTATATCGTATATATAGTTTCTCTTGTCTTCTTTGAGAGGAGCAACCCTCTAGAGGACCATCTTCCACAGCAAACTATGGTGGTCATGTCCTAGAAGTGTCACTATAAATATATTAGTGCATCTCAAAAAATTAGAATATCACTGAAAAGATAATTGATATCCATAATTTAAGTAAAATAGAGAAACCCATATATTGTTTAGACTCATTACAGTAAGGCTACGTTTACACGGCTTACTCGCGGCGTAATTGCAGGACGGAGTTCGCCCGCAATTACGCCATGTGCTTGGGGGCAGGGCGGGGGTCCGGCAGCCTGCCGGCCACATAGACATTCATTATCCACGGCGCGTTTACCGCCGTGAATAATTGACATGTCACTTTCTCCCTGCTCGCTGTAATACGCCGAGCGGGGAGGAGACGGAATCCATAGTTCTCTATGAGAATTGTGGATTACCGTAATGACTGGGACGGATTTCACCCGTAATTCGCACTGTACTAGATTATTTAAATAGCTTTACAGGGATTTAAAAAAAGAAATGTCCAAGCTGCCAAAATGTCATCTATTCATGTTTACAATCGGGTCCGCCGCTGCATTAATGGTTTGACCTGCTGTGGTGACATCACTATGCCTGACGCATCATTACAGGGATTGGCCAGTAGGGGAGGAGTTCCGACTCTAAGAAGATAAGTATATCAAAGAGTTTTTTATTTTTTATATAATTCCAGGCAAATGAAATAAAGATCATCACCATATACATTGCTGTTTTGATTTCGCTTCCTTTCAGGGTCAGAGCAGATCTTTTTTCCTGCTTGTTTACAGGTTTCCGAGGTTACCAACCACTTCTCTGTTAGGAATAGGAAAAGTAGTGAAGCCAGCTCACCTGTTTATGCTGAGGATGCGAAGGTGCACGGCTGGTTCCAGGAGGCCTCTGACAATGTAAACTGGAAAAATACCGTAACGATGAGGAGCCAGCACAATGAAGTATCATACTTGGATTATTTAGTTTCACATTAAAAAGATGAATGAGGGTGCTATAACCCGAAATGCGTCTTTCGTCTACCGCCACCAACCTTTTTAACGTGATACTAATTAATCTAAGTTTTAGGGTATGTTCACACGGCTTATTTTGGGACGCATTTCCCCACGTATTGAGAGCATACTGCGCTCTAATACGAGCGAAATGCGCCCCAATCATTACGGTAATCCACAGTTCTCAGTGAACTATGGATTACGCCTCCTCTCCCCGCTCGTACAATACGATCATATTGTAGGAGCGGGGAGATAATTGACATGCCATTTATTCACGTCGCTTACGCACAGCGAGTAATGACAGTCTATGGGCGGCACACCCCCCCCTGCCCACCCCCGCATCCAGGAGTACCTGTCGCGAGCTCACGAACACCCGCCGTAATTGCGGGGCATACTGTACGCCCCACAGTTAAGCCGTATGCACATACCCTTCTACTTCATGGTGCTGGCTCCTCATCGCTACGGTGTTAGTTCAGCTAGGAATAGTAGAGATGAAATGTCAGTCACTGCTGAAGAATGGTCCATAGCCTGTACAGAAAGTGGGAGCCTGAAGCTGACTGTGAGGAGCATTCTCTGTGAAACAGCATGGTGAGAACACCAATTTAAAATCTGATCTAAAGGTATCATCTATGCTGTAGAATATGTGCAAGGAATGGCCAGAAATGTAATGATCCTTATGTCTTTAACAGAACACGTCCCTAATCTCACTGCAGCCGAGACGTCTGAAGCTATATTTTTTTCTAACATATCACTCATTGATCTGTTTTTTATCCTAGTAAAAGAAGAGGCTCAGAAACTGATCAAGACATTTTTCAAGAATCGGGCCAGTTGTGAGAGTGAAGCTGACTGGCAGGAGCTGCTGCATGCTGCCACCTGATGCCAGAGACCTGCATCTAGCGACAATCCTGCTGACATCTATGCACTTACAGGCTACCTCACGGCCAGTACCCCGGGAGGGAGGCTTATTGTACAGCAGTACTTGCTGCTCTTACCACTCATCAAAGTGAAATGTTTTATTCCTACAAACCAGTTTTCTTTCATTCAGGTTTCTGCGCTATACCCAAGCATCTCATCAGTATACAGCATTACTTAGTATTCAACCCATATGCTGCAGTGACATGGACAGGTAAGTCTGGGCTCCCTGTCCTGTCTCCATAACAACTGACCTGAGTAATGATGTATACTGTGTCTTGTTTAGGGTACATCCTGACTCGCCAGTGTATTCTGAACCCAAGTGCTTCAAGCTCTTAAAAACCAAAGTTCAGTGCTTCAAACCCATTCTTAGTGGACTTCCCTGTATGTGCTGCTAATTATAACCGCTACAATAGTGCCACTTAGAGGAAGAGGATGGCACAATAGCTATAGTACTGATGCCTGTCTCCACATCACAGATCTGATCTGTTCCTGCTGCTACTGTTTTCTCTTGCTTAATGCATTAGCAACAGCATACTAACCCCTTGTCTGCACAGCTTCTGCCTGCTGTCTCCTTCTAAGATGAACGAAGAATCCTACAAATCTGTTTTTCAGGTATTTTATTTAATATTTGTTGCTATTGGCTGGGAAATAGTTTATGTTTATAAATGGAGAAAATCGAAATTATAATTTAATGACAAAATAAAATGGTTAATTTTTTTTTCTAATGATCAAGCCATCGTTGCGCCACAGTTGTTTTCTATGCTTGAAGGGTGTTTTGTCTCTGTATATGTACATGAACAACAATGTAATAAACAGAGAACTGAAAACGGCTATCTCCTTAGGTGTCTGATTCCAATCTAAAACCGCTTGAACGCCATTGATGTCATTATCTAATTTTTCTCTGATCGTGGAGTAGGAGGATTTGTGGCAGGTGCTAACTGGAGCTGCACTTGTGAAGCGAGTCAGGCACAGTGGGGCACATTTATCAAGACAGTTGCGTAAATGCTTTACGCCACACTTATGTGTTTTAGACAGTTTCCAGACACTTCTGCACCTTGTTTGACAAAAGGGGCATGATTTCATAAAGGAAAAGGGGGCGTGGCCATAGCATTCTAAACTTAGATATCACAATTAACAGCACAAACATATGAGCAGTATGTATATACTCATCGGGACGGTATATATTTGCTGCTATGACAAAGATGTCTGTATGTACAGATGAAGCACATTAGCCCATACTGTGAAATATATGTGATCTGACTGAAGAGGATCGATGGACTGATACATGGTGCTTGTGCCATGAAATGCTATATATGTTTAAAACTTAAATACAAATTTGTATTTTAAGAAAAATTGAAGAAAAAGTTTTATTTTTTGTTGGTGGCAATATATGGTATATGAAGAATAAAACTACCTAAAGCACATCCATTGCATCTTCCTCACTGGATTTCCACATGCAACTGGTGTTGCAAGGTAATAAATATGAGTTCACTGTCAACAATTTCCTTGTACAAAGATTGCTGCTCACACTCATCTAACGTACATAGGTGTGCAGATTAAGTGTCTAGAAACGCATAATAAATGAGGTGTAAAGCAGGTACACCGTTCTTTTTGGAAAATATTGCCTTGATAAATGTGCCCTATTGCCTGCAGAGACTTTATAACATGGAGCCACAACTACTACGCTACCATATGATTCTACATCAGATGATGCTCATTTCTAGATCTCCTAGAAAAAGGTTTAGCATCTGAACCCGTATAAGATGCACTGGATCTGAATGGTCAGAGCCCTTGCTGCTACTGCTGCTCCAGCCTTCAGACTCATTCAGATTCTTTAGACTTATTCACTTCAAAGTGAAAGTTGTTGTGAAATGGCACCGAAAGACACTAAAAAAAGGAAAATACACAGTATTTGTGACTGTCTATATAGGGAATGTATCTTTAATGGATACTATTAAAACCCCCAAAATTGTTACTTTTTTAAAATATACCGTTAATATCCTTAACGTTAAGCTACTGTAAACAATACTAATCTGAAATATAAAAGTGCATGTGTTTTCAAAAAAGAAAAAATACAGAATTCTCTAAATTATACAGAAGTCTTTAAAAAAAAAAAAAAAGTATTAATTCTAGCATTGTGACAGAATGAATAGAATTGGATCATGGCCAAGCAATATCAAATTGGTGAGGGTTGATCCAGCCTGCCACCTCTCGGGCCTACTGTTGTATTTTCGGGTTTTTCCCTGGAATACGCATCCCGTATTGTTTACCGTGAATCTATGTACATTATTAGGCCATGCCGGAAAAAAACCCCAGTCCCATTCCTTTGAATGAGGGCTACGGGACTTAAACAAGATTTGTAGTTTTTCCCCAAATTTAAAAAAACCCAAATTTCACCCATGGTATTTTGGCTTTTTGGCCTTCTTTTACTGCCCGGATTTTTGCTCTTGTATTTGAAAATAAATGTATAACACCGTTCCAGCATAGGTTTTTATAAAAATCGGGGGATGCAAACAATCTCATCACTTCGAAAGGGGTTTCTAGACGACCCGGATGAGGCATTTGGATTTCAGATCTTGATTTTTTCTAAACTTTTGATACACAAAAAAAGGTTGGAAATAAAATGGAATGCTTGGATTTGGGGGAAAATGTTTGCAAGTGGGTCATAACAAAAACAAAGGTGGTGATTAATGGTACTATTCAGACTGGATCCCTCTTATTGGGGGTTTTGCCCAGGGTAAATATTGGATCCTATTCTCTTTAATATTTCATAAGGATTTACATGGGTTTGTACAATAAAACAACTTTGCAGACAAAAAACAAGCTCGAAATAACAACCAATAGAGGAAAAGTGTTATTACAAAGGATCTGGATAATTTGGAGGTCTGGGCAGAGAAGTGGAAATTGAGGTTTAACCAGATAAACCAAAGGGTTTTAAACACAGGGGGAAAAAATCCTTTTAACATGTGTTTTTTGATAACTTAAAACTCTGGGTTAAAGTGACAGGGGAGAAGGACTTGGGGAACCCTAGTGGACCGAAAACCTTAATTGTATAGCCAGTGTCAGGCAGCAGCGCCAAGGGCAACTGGATAGGGGGTGTTTTAAAAAGGGATAGATGCACTAGAGAACATTTTTCTCCCATGATACAAGTCCCTGGTTAGCCCACAAGGAATATTGTTCTTTTGGCCCATGCACGGAAAACGACATAAAAAGCTTGAACGGTACAAAGGGGGCAGCAAAAAATAAAAAATAGGGGGGGGGACTGCAATACCCAAAGATTAGCAAGATAGGGAATTTAGTTTAAAAGAAGGAGGGTTTTTGGGGGAGAATCATAAAATATTAAAAATAAAAGTTTAAAAAGGTTTCTCTCAAAGATCTATTTTATACCCAAGATTTATTTAAACAAGGGGCATCCTCTATGTCAAAAAGGGTCTGGATGCTTTCTGGAGCGTAAAAATAAAAAAGTTATAGGGCGACATTATGAAGGCCACGTCGGGGCCCCTTTTCACCAGTTTTCCGGGAAATTTGCCCCTGATTTTTGTCGGCCCCGGGGGCGCGCTCATACATACTAGTAAAGTCCTGCGCCTCCCGTGTGTGAGGCGCAGTGGGGGATTAGGAAAACAGTGCGGGGCTGAAAAAATACAAAAAAGAGTGTTGGGCTGAGCTACGGGGGCTTGGTATCCCACCAATCAAGCGCGAGTACTTGTCCCATTGTAGTCTATGGCCAACGGGGCATGGAGTATGATTTAAAAAATAATTTTTTTTAAAAGTGAAATATTTCTGAAAAAAGCTAAAACTTCTATAAACTAAATCAGTCAAATCCTAACAACGCGTTTGTCGCCAGTCCGGCGTACATCGGGAATTGCGAAATAGAAAATTGCCGGGAAATACAGTAATTAAAAATTTTTTAAGCCTCTCGGGGGGCCCATAAACCAGCCAACAGAATAAAAGCCTTTTTACTGTTTTTTGAACTGTCCGCCTTTGTTTTTTGATTGGTTCAAACCTCTATATTTTTAAATGGGTCCCTGCCCCGCTCCTATTCTGATTGGCCAGGATTCCCAAAACCCCGCTAGCTCAACCAATCAGCTCTTTTCTGCCTTTTTGCGTATTTGAATGCCCCAAACCTTTGATTTTGTTGGCAATATTTTTCTCCATGGGTTTTAAGGGGTTCATGTCGCCCCTATTCGATTGGTGGTTTTGCCGACCATAGAAGACTTACAAAATTTAAATTTGTTTTTCCCCGGGAATTTCCAAACCCAATTCCCTGATTTTGCGGCTTTTAAATTTTTGGAAAGTGATTTTTTTTTTATTTTTTTTTTTTTTATTTTTTGGGTTTAGTCTTTTTTTGGAATTTTTTAGCCTTTAAAAAAGGGCGATTTTTTGGAATAACTCCATGCCGTTTGGCCTGAGCGCCGAGATTTCTTTGCATCTTCTTCTATTTTTTCCTTATTTTTTCCTTCTGCTTCACTTCGCCTCCGCCGGGACCTTTTATGACCAAATAAACTAGTCTGCCTGTCGGGCGGGCGAGCGCTTTCAATGCGGCGACCCTTTTTGCCGACTCGCGGGGAGTACATGGCCTCGGAAAAAGTTTGGGGAGCGCGCCGCCCCCCCCGGGAAAACGCCTCACCGGCCCACCCCGGGCGCCCTTGCACGCCCCTTCAGCGGGGCGTGCGAAAGTGGGGCGAACTCTGCGCCTAAAGTCGCATCCCTGTGTCTGTTTTGCCACGTTTTATACAGGTACGGAATACAGCTTTAGAGAAGGCCCAGTTCATATTGAAATACACTCTTATTGTTACAATAGCCCAAAATAATAAATCAAGTATGATAAAAATGTAACATAAAATGATTCCAAAAATAGGGAAACAGTATTAATTTATAAAGAAAAATGAGTATATACAAAAATTAAAACCCTTTAAAAGACTTTCCCTTTCCGAGTATTGTACTCGAATCTTCACCATGAAAACCGAAAAAACAGATGCCAATGAATTCGAGAAATCTTGGGACAAACACCGGGTTTTGGACGTCCCATACCGGGAAGGAACGGTTTCGGGTTTTAGGCGATGTTAGAGATATATTAAAAACAAAACCCAAAATGGGCATAATTTCCCAAAAAAAACTACAAAGCTAAAATTACAGCTCAAGGGCTGTTTAAATCCACAGCAGGCTTTTTTGGCCTTTATGTGCATGGGAAAAAGATGGCAGGGCCGTTAATTAATGGCAAATGCTCTGGGTACCAATTCCACCCAGCATGCAAAAAACCACATTATAACACAGGGGAAACTTCTAAAAATGCAACAATACCTGATAGAATTGCATAGGGAAAAAAGCATACAAGGGAAACGCCATCTGTACAGAACCCCAAGCGGGGGTATCAGCTTATATCACCCCCCAAACAAAAAAAAAAAAGGGTTTGTGGGCAAGCCGCCCAGCACTTAGAAATGCACTGCACAAAATACTTGTACCTAAGCCCCCGGGTTTTTTTGGGCAAAAAGATAACATCTGGGAAAAATAAAAATTTATGGGTATTAGTTGATAAAGTAGCACAGTAACGCAAGCATCATCGGTTTTATTTTTCATTTTTACAGTCTTTCCCATGTGTTTTAATGTGGTTTTTTGCATCTGGTTTTTTTTATACCTAGAGCTTTTGCTCATTAATTAAGGCACCTGCCTTCTTTTCCCATGCAGCAAAAGGGGCCCAAGAACCCCTGCTGCGGTATCTAAAACCATTGAGCTGTAAGTGAAGTTTTGTTTTTGGAAAATTATGCCCCCATTTTTGTGGTTTGTTTTTTTTGATAGCTTTGGGGACTCGCAAGACAAGGAGCCTTTGCCGTTGGCTTGCAGCTGCGTTACTGTAGCTACTGTAAAAACAATACCCTAATTTGAAATTTTTTTCCCACATTTTACTTTTTCCCCCAAAAAAATACGGGGAGTTTGGGGTTAAAATATTTTGTGCAGTGCACTTTTAAGTGCGGCGGCTTGCCCACAAAATTTTTTTTTTTTTTTTTTTTGTGGGTGATATAACTGATACCCAGCATGGTTATCTTTAAAGATCTTTAAAACCCCCTGTTTCGCTTTATCATATCAATTCTCATCGGGTATTGTTGCATTTTAGCGGGTCCCCCATGTGTTTAATGGGGTTTTTTGCATCGGTGGAATTGGTACCAGAGCATTTGCCTTTTAATTAACGGCCCTCCATTTTTTCCCTGCAGCAAAGGCCATAGAAGCCTGCTGGGTACTATCAGCCATTGATTTTAATGACTTTGTAGTTTTTAGAGAATATATATTCCAACCTAAAAAAAAAATGGCGGACAGCCTAATGCGTGCAGTTTAAAGAGGTATGAAAAGGTGTTGTTTGTGTATCTCGCCCTCCACCATGGAGTGGACAGCCCCAAGTTAGAAGTTAGAAAAACAAAACACCTTTCACGGAGATAATAAAAAGATACAGAAATCTGAACTAAAAAATGAAATAAACCTTCATGTGTTTCAGTCAACAGAATGAAAATAGACTTGTTTTGAATACACAAGGACATACAAAAGAATAAAACTAATCAGACGTGCGTGTAAAACTGCTTTTGGACTAAAAAAAACAAGAAAAAACATTGCAATTAAAAAACAGAGCTGATTATTAAATTTGATATAAAACAAAATATTCACTATAATTTTGGCTCAATAGTCATTTATTTTACTAACTTACACGTCCGACAGGGATTCGGGCCGTGAGGCGCGGATACGCCAAAAAGGGTAAAAAAGGGCCCGTTCATGTCGCCCAAGTGTCTAGGTTTATGGAGAGGGGTATTGATAGGATTTATTCTGATTGCCAGATTGGGAGTGGGAAGGAACTTTCCCCAAAAAATGAACTTTGGTTCTACTCTTGGGGGTTTTTGCCTTCCTCTAGATCAACATTATAGCACAATAGGTGAAAAGGATGGACGTCTGTATTTTTTCGGCCTTCAAAGTAGTAACTATGAATGCGGCTTTAAAAACTGGGGAGGAGTGTGTAGTGTGTGTTGTGTGTGTTATATATAAATTTTATAAAAATATTATTATATATATTAATTATAATATATATTAGACAAAATTTCACAAAAGTGTGTATTGTAATATCTTTTCATGGAAAATGAAGATAACACTATACAATGAAAAGTCATTTTTTCAGCTTGTAAACATTGTAAAAATTGGGGCCATCAGAATAACTAACCGCAGCTAAACTGACGGGGCAAAACTGAAAAGAACTGTGGATACTGGTTTGTGTTTTGTCATCAGGCAACATCCTTAAAATGTACCCTTAATGTACAAAAATGTGCATAATACCACATTTTAAACCCGAAAGTGAACCAAAGTAACCAAGACCCTTCCAGGCTCCTCCTCAAACACCCAAATTTTTCCCCCTCCACAATTTATCATCCTCCTAAACATCAAATCCTTGTCTCCCCCCCAGACACCCCCGCTGGGCAAGGGGTTCCTATCTCCCCTTCTTCTTACCCCACAAACCCCGACCTCAAATTTCATCTCTTCCACAACATTAAGACCTTTCTCAAAAAACCCCCCCAACCCCTTTTCCTTTAACCCACACCACCCCTCCCCCCTGTTCTCCCCGCCCCGGGGACATTCTCCCCTCTAGGGCCCCCTCAGCCATCCCCACTGTGGTTTCAGGCAAATTTCCTAAGACCCAAACAGCCACCTTTTTCAACCCCCAAACCTCAAAACCATCCCCCTCCCCCTGCAGCAACCCCAACCCAAAGTCCGGAGCCCTCGGAATGCACGTTCTTTGGGGACAAGCTTCCCCTTTATCCACGCCTCTTCACTCACGCAATTTACCTTTCCTTGGATTTTAACAGAAACTTGGGTGACCCCACTGACACAAATTCCCCTGCTGCACTCTCCTTGGTCCTCCAGTTACTCCCAACCCCCGCCCGGCAGTAAAAAAATGGCGGAGTGTCGGCCTTCTTCTGTAGATACCGTCCTTTCTCTCCATTCCCCCAGTCCTTTCCCCACCCTCCCCTCCTTCAGGTGCTTCGTCCGCATTACCCACCCCCCCAACCCCCAAGTGGCTGTTGAATACCGATCCCCCGGCCCTCCCTTCCTGACCACTTTTCTTCCTGCTCCTCCCACTTTCTTTGCCACAGACACCCCCTATTATCATGGGAATTTTAACATTCCAAAAGATAACCCCATCCGCTACTAACAAACTCCCTTTACTTCCTCTTCCCTTTGGCCCTCCCAGTGACCTCTGGAGCCACTCACAAGACCGGGCACACACTGGACCTCTTTTCACCCCCTTTTTCCCCCCCATCAACCTCCAAATCTCCTCCCATCTCTACCCAATCTGCCACCTTTCCCTCCATCCCCATCCACCCCGCCCCCCCCCGCAACAAATCTATACACCCCGCGGAATACAAAACCTCAAAGTTGCACTCTTCTGACTCTCTTGCTCTCCTCTTCCATACCCCCATTTGCTGATCCGACCAGCACCACATTTTACAACAACCCAATCACTTCCCCTTTATGCTGCGCCCCCCCCACACACAAAAGAACCCGCAAAAGAAAAGACAAACCCCGGCCACAAACCCCACCAAACAAGGAGGCGGCTTCCTATTTTCCAACCCGCTGGAAGAAAACCCGCCCAAACCCCTGGGCTTCACCTCTTAAAGAATCCAAATACACACATTTAAATCTCACTACCTTTTAGCCAAACAAATATTTCACCCCTCTATATCCCCCCCCGTCCCAAAACCCCAGACAACTTTTTTTAAAACCTTCAACTCTCTCCCCCGTCCACCACACCCCCCCCCCTCTCTCCCCCAGCAGATGATTTTGAACCACTTCCAAATAAAAAAAATCCCATCAGACAAAGCTTCACCCCGCAGTCCCCCCACCTACCTCTTTTCCCCGGTGTCCCCACAGCCCACCCCTGACCTGCTCAGACCTTCCCCCCCAATCGCTTCTCACCGTCACTCTTGACAACTCTCCTCTCTACTGTCCAAATCAAACCCACCACCCTTTTCTGACCACTCCATCTCCCCCATCCCCCGACCTTAGTGCTGTTTTTTACCCAGCCCTCCCCATCTCTTTAATCTATCATTAACCTCGGACTTCCCTTCCCATTTAAACATGGACCATACCCCCTCCAAAGAAAACCCTCTCTTTACCCCCTCCTCATTGTCCCAAATAGCCCCACTCACTGCTTCCCTTCCCCCTCAAAATCCTTTAGCAGCACTTTCCCTCTTCAACTTTTTCCCCATCTCTCCCCAAATCTCTCCTTGACCCGCTCCAAAAGGGCTTCCCTCCCCCCCCACCTAATGAAAAAAGCCCCCCCAACCCCAAAGTCACCAAACCTAGCAACGCCAAAGCCTCCCCAAACTCTGTGCTTCTCCTCCTAGACCTTTCCCTGCCTTTGAACTGTTGACCATTTTCCCTCCTGCTAAAATCCCTCCTCCCGCGGCATCACGACTTGGCTCTTTTCCCGGATCCCTCAAAACCTCATGATCGGACATTCAGGTTTCTCCCCCTCTCCTCCACCTCCCCCCCCCGGCCCCTCCTTTTTGGTTCCCCCGGGAGTCCTGGGCCCACTACTTTTTTTTATTACACTCTTGGCCTGGTCAGTCATAGCATCACACGGCTTTTAAATACCACCTATTAGCGATGATACCCAACTCTACTTCTCCGGCCCAGAGTCCCTCCTTCTCTCCCTCCCTGACGTCTGTCCTCCCTTTCTCCCTTTTTCTCCTCCCGTCTCCTAAAAATAAAAAGTGGAGAAAACTGAACCCATTATCTTCCCACCGTCCCACCCCCTCTCCCCCGATCTTTTTACACGTTAATGGCTACACTTCTCACCCGCCCAAAAGTCCCTGCCCCTTGGGGAAACTTTGACCCAACTGTCCCTTTAAAGCACACCAAAACCCCCACCTCGCCGGCCCCTCCACCTAAAAAGTATTTCCCGAACCGCTCATTTCTTAACTCTGAAAGCACAAAAAAAGCTGGTCCATGCCCTGTCAACTCAGCCTCGATACTCAACATCCTCCTCTGGGCCTCCCAGCTGCACCCTCGTCCCCTCCAAAACCCTCCCTTAACTCTGCTGCCCGTTGATTCACCTCCTCCTCGCTACTCCCCGCCTCTCCCCCCTGCCCCATCCTTAACTGGCTCCCATTGCCCCGCAAAACAGTTCAAACTGCAACTTTGACCCACAAGCTTACATAACCCCTTCCCCTTAATTATCTCTGCCTTTAAACTCAAAAACCTCCCCCCAGCAACCTCCCTCCTCACGGACTTTCCTCTGCTCTCCCCTTACACCTCCTCAAAACCGTCTCCAAGACTTCCTCGTGCTTCCCACACCCCCAGACTCTCCCCCCCTCTCACCGCTTCAAAGTAACCAGAAAAAACCACCTCTTCAGGATTTCCTAAACCAACAATTAACCCTGTTCACTCCTCCCCCCAAACAATCTGCCCCCACCTTCGTCTTCACCCCTTCCCCCGTAGATTTTAAGCCCTCACGGGGAGGGACCTCTCTCCCTCTTTACCCGTTGTTAGTCACTTATTGTCACTTTGTAATTGTCTGACCAATGTTATTTATGTACCCGCCTTAAAATGTACATCGCCCTGGAATCAAGGGCGCTCCAAAATAAACGATAATAATATATATATATATATAATATATATATATATAAATATATGTATACATAAATATATATATTGGGGACAGACTGGCTACATGTAGTTGCCTGTTGCTGCCACTAGGTGGAGATATACCAGAGTGGTATAAAACAACATGCCAACAAGGATACCTGGCCTTGGGGGGATAAGACCCAGCTGTATGTTTTGTCAGCCACTCTAAGGGTTGGGCAAACTATTTTAGGATTATTTGGCTTTTCAGCCGTTCCTGGGTTGGCTCTTATTGGGAGTAACAATGTGTTGGGTGGGTGTCTACTCCCCATGTTCCGGGCCCACATTTTGGATAGGGCTCGGGAGTCCTATAAAAAGCCGGGTCCTTTCAGGTGTACAGGGGGGCGTGGTCTGCGACCTGGAGTAGGGAGCAGAGGAGCGAAGAGAGCTCTTACCCTTAAAAGAGAAGTCGGACCCCAGTGTGGGGAAAGTGTGTATGGTGCTCGGCGATAGGCCGAAGCCATTGGTAGAGAGGGTGTTCTACATTATGTGTATTTAGTGGCCAGACGGCCTGAGGTTTTGTTTTGTTATCCTGTGCCTTAATAAAGCTGGTTACGGCCAGAGTTAAACCGAACCCTGCTGTCAGTGTGCCAATCCGTTTTTACCAAGCGGCGATCCGGGAGCAAAAGAACCCCAGACGGGCCAGGAAGGCGTCCAGACGAGAGCAGATCGTCACATATGGTGGAGGATGCCGTGGGCATAATTGGCATGGACTGAGCAGAGTTGGCACAGGTGAAGTTGTGTTGCACAGAAAATTTAAAGGGCCGGAGGCCTAACTGTGAAGCAGTGCTGCTGAAAGAGACTGTGTTGCTGCCAGCGTTGTGTTTTCCCCACTGACCATGGAGATATATTTTGAGCTGGTGCGTCGTATGACCACCCAGCCGGCAGAGCCACAGGCACCATGACCGACCAAAGCCATTTCGGCCTTCCAAGGCCAAGCGAGAAACAGATCTCAAACAGCCGGGGAACCGCCATTGTCCAGCAGGAGGAGCTGTGCTGGGTGAGCCATAGAGCGGGATGTGTCCTGAGGGTCCTGTGATCTGGGAGGGAGAGGACACGCTTGGGACGGATGCATTGGTTGCGGGTGAATGGTCTCTGTCACGTACACCCCACCGCAACGTGACTGGGGCCACTGTAATGGGGTAGATTTATCTCCACTTGCGCTCACCTCTCAATCAGGTAGCGAATCAAGCATAAATCGCACCACAAGACAGTCCCAGCACCCCAAAAAATATCCGCTGCCACCACTTCCTTCAATAATCAAAAATAATCAGCCGTAAGGAATCTTTCCTAACAGATATTCTAAAAAACATGTAAAAAGTTAAGGGCCACCTCCCCTGCTCTCCCACGTAAAAAAAGAAAATACACCCCTTTAAAGGGAAAATGGTCCATGCAGCAACAAAATTTAATGTATTACTGATAATTTAATAGAGAAGGTAAATGCTTCCAGAAAAACACAAAACAATGACATACAAAACCGAAAAAACAGTTATGAAAATAAAAGGGATAAATGCTATATAGATTTCACACTTACAGATTTTCAGCTTTCAGCCCCAAGGGTTTGATAAAGAAGAATGAAACACAGCTCAATCAAAATTAACCCCGGGCTATGAAACAGATTTGTCTGGTCCGTGCTTTATAGGCCCCAAAACTCTGTCCGGTTTTCCCCCACCTCTCTTTTTGCCTACTCTTTTACGGGCTGAAAATATAAGAGGGGGGTGGACAATTGATTGTTTTAATGAGGTGGTTGTCACTAACGCAAAGAGGAATCACGGACTGCCTTCTTCTTGGACCGAACAATGACCTCTGCCGTTTTTTGCCCAATGATTTTATGTTTGGGGGGGTCGTAGTCATCAGGGTTTTTGGAAAACTTGCATATACAACTTTGGGCCCTAAAAGATAAAAAACCCTGTTATCTAAACATTTCAGTAAAATTAAAACAGCAAAAAGGGTGGGGTGAGAATCTGCAGACCCATGCTAAAAATTTATTCCACACGGGGGGGGGGGGGGGGGTTTTTCCCCCACTTGAGACATGGTTTAATGTAAATATAAATACATTTAAATTTTTAGTGTGCAAATCAGTCCCCAGGGTCATATGGATTGTCAAACCCGGGTGTCTCAAAGTGCACCCGACTCGTACCCGGTGAGGACCCGACCAACCCGGTAAGCCGTTCCAATGCATTTTTAGACTTGTTGTGGGACTGTTGTCCCCTGTACTAGAGGTTTGTGAAAACCAACAGTCCGGCTGTCTACTTGGGAGGACTTTCCCCCCTTTTGAGCACGTTGGGCAACCGCCAGGGTGTCGGGGAAGGAATGACTTTTCCGGGAAGTGCCCCCAGAGTATGCGGTGCCCTGCCTGAGACAGAACACCTGGGTTTGGGGTCTCAGAGTACCGAGATGACACGGTTTTATGTTTGGACTGCAAGTTCAATGAACTCGTGTATGGGACATGGCCTTGACATTACCCGCTGTGTTGCCCGTGGGGGGGGTAACACTCTGCTACTTTTCCCGTGTGATAAATCGTGTCTGTTGAAAATGCAAAAAAAGGGTTAAACAAAGTGTAAACCATAGCTATGCCCCGCATCGAGCAAAGAATGTTAGCTGGGGGACAGGGGCACCCAGTTCTGCGCCCCGTGTGAACAAGCGGCTAGTGGGGGT